>SEYY01008976.1:12500-17500 GCA_009176605.1 Armadillidium nasatum
ATATATATATATAATAATAATAATAATATATATAATAATAATAATAATATATAATATAATATAATAAATAATAATAATAATAGTAATATAATAATAAATAAATAAATAAATACCGCTAAAATTGCTTAATTTTTTAATGGTACAGTTATGGAAAAAACTAATTATAATAATAATAATAATAATAATAATAATAATAATTATAGTAAGAATAATAATAATAATAATTAGAATAAAAAATAATTTCAAGATTAATACTTATAAGATAATAATAAAAATAATAATGTTAAATCAATAAGGAAGTAACAATTAAGAATAATGATATAGTGATATACAAGAATAGTGATTTTGAGTTAGCAGGCAAATAAGTGGTGAGGTCGGGCACCTTCTTTAGCTTAGGTTAGGTAAGGTTAAGTTAGGTTAGGTTAGTATTTGATAGCAAGTGATTTTTGGCATGTTTACGAAATGCAAAATAAATGCTGTTGATTCTTTATGTTTTTTGGAAGTTCAATTATAAAAATAATGATAAAAATAAATAGTAGATATAATAATAAAGATTATAATAATAATAACAAGCTCATATGCAAATGTTCTTGTTATTAGATGCATAATTTTAGGCGAACGTTGAGGTTGAGGTGGAGGTGAAGACGAAGGCAGAATTTGAGGCTGAGGTTGAGTTGGAGTTGGAGACAGATTCAGAAATTTATCCGTAGGTTGACGTTGAGGTGAAGGTCAACTTTGAATTTGAATTGCAGGTTGAGTTGGATGTTGAGACGAAGGAAGAAGTGAAGGCTGATGTGTAGTTCGAGTTTGAGGTGGAGGTGGAGACGAAGGCAGAAATGAACCCTGAGGTGGAGGTGGAGGTGGAGGTGAAAGTGAGACGGAGGCAGAAGTGATGCGAAGGTGGAGGTGGAGTATATATATATATATATATATATATATATATATATATATATATATATATATATATAATATATATATATATATATATATATATATATATATATATATATATATATAATATATATATATATATATATATATAATATATAATATATTATATTAATTTAATTTTTAATTAAAAATATATAACTAAAATATATATATATATTATATATATATATATATATATATATATATATATATATATATATAATATATATATATATATATATATATATATATATATGTATATATATATATATATATATATATATATATATATATATATATATATATATATATATATATATAATATATATAATATATAATAAATAATATATAATAATAATAATAATAATAATAATAATAATAATAATAATAATAATAATAATAATAATAATAATCTCCCCCCTAAAAAATTGTAAATGTTGTTTAAACAACGCTAAGTATGTTTTCAAATTAAATTACAACTATATATACAATTCAAGAATTTTTTTTTTTTTTAAATAAGTATTCAGAGAATTCAAAGCTTTGAATATAAAATAGGCTTTTCAAGGAATAATAAGAAGAAGAAGAAGAGGAAAAAAAGGTCACATTCATAAGTAGAAATATGACAAAATTCTCTTCCGGGCATAAACATTTCAAAAACGCAAGAAGCGTTAAATAGCAATCAGACGAACACACTGAACCAAATATTCTGAAAATCTGAAGAGCAGAAAATAAGGTTAAAAAAAAAAACAGATTTCGAGAATAAAACATAAGAGAAAGGAAGAATAAAAACAGATTTATAAAACAAATTCGGAAAGAAAAAAACTGATTAATAAAACAGATTGAGAAAGAAAAAAAAAGCAGATTTGTAAAACAAATTGAGCAGGAAAGATCAAATTGTAAAACAGATTGAGAAGAAAAGCTGATTTTCGAAGCAGTTAATCAAGGGAAGAAATTGACTTAATTGAAGCTTGTTTTGCATTTAATTATACTTAGATTTTGTCCTTTAAAATCTTTTAACGTGTAGTGGAATTAATTATTTAAGTTCTTTTTTTTAATTTATATATATATATATATATATATATATATATATATATATATATATATATATATATATATATATATATATATATATATATATATATATATATATATATATATATATATATATATATATATATATATATATATATATATATATATATATATATATATATATATATATATATATATATATATATATATATATATATATATAGCTATAGCAAGTGTTTTAGAACAGAGGGAGATTAAAATTGTTCTACTTTGAATCATCCTCACTACTAATACCTTTGTTTGTAATCGTCGAACTCAGTGGTCGGTTGTCCTGAAGACTAACTCTTTATGACTATTCCTCCGATCAGTTACTAAGTGTTCCAATTATCAATACTTTCTCTTACCATCCGTAGGGTTCTTTTATAATTCTTTAGCTTGCTGTTATTTAGGGATTTTATAAGTAGATATTTCTCAAATACGCCACGGATGTACAAGTGAAAATAGAAGGAGATTGAGATTAGATGAACTAACAGATCGTCCTTACGACTGATCCCTTTACCTGCAATCTCCGAATTCAGTCGATGGTTGTCCTGAAGACTAACTCTTTAAAACTGTTCCTGCAATCAGATATTAAGCGTTCAAATCCTCAATGATTCTTCTTTCTGACCCTTGGGGTTCTTTTATATCTTTATGACTGTTGTCTATAGGGTTTACAACAATACTTTCATTCAGAAGCTTAATAGTTGCATTCCTTTCAGAGTCTACGATATGACTCTCTCTTTTAAGAGATTTAATAGATATGATTCCTACAAACCTTACAAAACGACTAATGTTTATATATACATACATACATACATATATATATATATATATATATATATATATATATATATATATATATATATATATATATATATATATATATATATATATATATATATATATATATATATATATATATATATATATATATATATATATATATATATATATATATATATATATATATATATATATATATATATATATATATATATATATATATATATATATATATATATATATATATATATATATATATATATATATATATATATATATATATATATATATATATATATATATATATATATATATATATATAAATGCTTGCAGGAAAATCCAAAGTACTTTTGAGATTACTGACGAGCGATCATAGAGAATGTCAAATGTTCAACAAACCATATTGTAGATTTCAACAACATTTATGGAATGAGGCATTTGTTTAAGAGGCAAAAGCCTCACAATATCTTGAGTCCTTTGAAAAGGAAGAAAAAATAACGTAAAAGCTAAATTCAAGTGTTGTTACGCCATTGTAACCCATTCTGAGGTTTTAAAGGGATCTGAAGATTTCGTGTGCACGCAATGGCAGACATTTTGTTACTAATTGTTTCGTTCATCTTGAAAAAGGAGCTGTGATTTCACTGATATGTATATATATATATATATATATATATATATATATATATATATATATATATAATATATAATATATATATATATATATATATATATATATATATATATATATATATATATATATTGGACAGGGATTCTTTCTAGCACTTCAATGTCTCTAACTTCAACTTTTTTTCACACCGTAGTGAGGACAATCGGGAGAAGGAGACTTATTTGTGTTTTCCCGACCAGTGGGGTCACCTAATGCTGGTGATATGATGTACAGTTATCTGGGGTGATAGTAACCCTTGCCACAGTCTTACAGATCTCTCATATTGATACAAGTGACAAGGAGGCCAAATCACTCTGCATTCGCAACGATCTGGATCAGTTGATTAGGTAGCCTACACACATTCCAGATCGTCCTAACCAGTTTTTGAACACACTTGATTTATGATTCACCACTACTCCTTCTAGATATAAATAAAACATTTTCCCTTCTATGGGTAACTCAGACTATAATCTTATAGATTTTTATTATAATGATTTCTCTCCAACAGCTCCACTGTGCCCTAAGCTTAATTTTTGGCACTTTAATCGGGATAATTGGAGAGCAATGCGTCGCTTGTTTGCTAACAACCATTTGAATGAATCTTTCTTTGGCTCGGGAGAAGGTTCTGTATCTGCTGAAAAGGTAGAGGCCGTGATCCTTGATGGGATGAGCAGGTTCATTCCATCTTCAATTAAATCTTTTTCTCTTCAAAATCCATGGTTCAATGGCAATTGTTCTCTTGTCCTTCGTAAGAATGATATTGCTTATCGTGAATGGAAAAGCTCTCCTTCTCCTATCACTCGTGCTAATTTTCATTCAGCTCATAATCGTTTTAGGGATGTTCTTCGAGGGACTAAGGGTACTTTCATTAAAAGGAAGTGCTCTGACCTCCATGGTTCTCCTACTGATAAAAATTTCTGGCCTCTTGCCAAAAATATCTCAAATAACTTTTGTAAACAGTGGATGGTAGACTGTTTATATATATATATATATATATATATATATATATATATATATATATATATATATATATATATATATATATATATATATATATATATATATATATATATATATATATATATATATATATATATATATATATATATATATATATATATATATATATATATATATATATATATATATATATATATATATATATATATATATATATATATATATATATATATATATATATATATATATATATATATATATATATATATATATATATAGTATATATATATATAGGAATATTTCGTGCCAATTTAAATATAAAAATCAAATTGCATATTAACATATATAATCTTGGTAAAGGTAAAAATGAAAGCATCAATTCTTATTTAAATAAGGAAATATTGCATTTAATTTAAAACATATTTTATTTTAAAGTTAATTTTCAGGTTTAATTTTTTTTGTAGGTGAAATAAAATACTTTTCTATTTGTTAAAATTTTGAATATTTTATTTTATACCTTTCGACATGTACATTTTTAAAACTTTATATATATATATATATATATATATATATATATATATATATATAT
>SEYY01008976.1:37500-40000 GCA_009176605.1 Armadillidium nasatum
CAAAAAAATATTATCCTTTTCACTGTGGAGTATAGTTCCTTATATTATATATATATATATATATATATATATATATATATATATATATATATATATATATATATATATATATATATATATATATATATATATATATATATATATATATATATATATATATATATATATATATATATATGGACATTATTCCTATTACAGACTATGAATGATTCCTTGACGCCAGAAATGAACATAGAAGATAATTTATCAAAATAGAAGACAACTGTTTAGCATGAAATTCAAACCAATTTCGTTGACAAAGGAAATCGCTTCACATTTGTCACTGTGAAAAGAATGACCATTTTCCGTTTTTACTCTAAATATAATAAAGGAAGAAAAGAAAAAGGATGATGAATGGGAGAAGAGGTTAAATGAGTTCAGGAGAAGGATATTGAAAAGGAGAAGAAAAATATATTAAGTTATATAGGAATAATGTATTAAAAAGGAATAAGGGAAAATAGATGTGGAAGAAAGTTGTTGCTGATGATTGAAAGGTCGAAATTAGAAATTAGTAAAAGGGGAGACTTACAATAACATTAGCAACACAATTATTACTTACATGTAGGTTCATAAAGTAGCTAAAAATCTCTACGCGTACCTTCATGTCACTACGGGAAAGGTAAAGTGCCTACATTTCGGTCCGAAAGCTCCTAAAAAAAACCTACGTGTAGCTGCAGCCGAAGTCGAAACAAGAACAATGAGATGACAAAGATGAATAAAATGTAGATGATGAAAATATTATCGAAAACATCAAAAACAATCGATAGCACTAAAAGCAAGAACAAGAATAAAAACCTGAGCCGAAATAAAACAAGAGCAGAAGTTCATATGAAGAGATAAAAAATAAAGAAAGGAAAAAAATGGTTTGCTCTTTCTCATTTCTTTTTATTCGAATAAAACAAAACTTTCCTGTTTTTTTTACTGGAAATTAATTACTATCGATTATTTGAAAGAGTAGCGTCTATAGAGAGATTATAAATACCTAATTAGATTCGCAACAGTAGATCATCATGAAAGTCATACACTTAAATATATATATATATATATATTATATATATATATATATATATATATATATATATATATATATATATATATATATATATATATATATATATATATATATATATATATATATATATATATATATATATACTGCAAGAAAAATAACATCAAACTCTTACCAAATTAATATACAAAAATTTTAAAAAAATTTTTTATATAATTACACGATTGAAATGAAAAACAAAACTCTTAAAACAATTGATTTAAAACTACAAAATAGAAAAAAATCTTTGAGGGGAAATGCAAATTTATTAAACAAATCTTTTCAAAGAATATTTTCTTACCAATTTCCATTTTGCAATCGTGATAAACAGATTGTCTATACGAATACAAATTGTTTACAGTTTTTGATATATATATATATATATATATATATATATATATATATATATATATATATATATATATATATATATATATATATATATATATATATATATATATATATATATATATATATATATATATATATATATATATATATATATATATATATATATATATATATATATATATACAGTGGAAAATATTAGTTGAACTTCTTGTAATTCGTCAGAAATTTTCAGCATTTTATGCCTTGTAATTCGACCAAAACTTGTAATTCGAACAGAAATTGGAATTGGCTAGACACTCGGTTAAAAAGAAATTGGCAAAAAAAAAAAAAAAAAAGTGAAATGCTTAATATACATGTATTTTTCATTATGCTTTACTCTGTTTATATGCTATTTTTATAATACATGAATTTAACTATAATTTATTAATTATATTAATATTTGCAACAAATTCAAGGGAATTCAGATTCCTTTCGATGTAAAAATATGCTTAAAAAATGCGATTTTGGAGGATTCAGGAACGGATTTATTGATTTAACATGTATTTTTAGAGGAAATTCTGCTTAGTAATTCGAACAATTTGTAATTCGAACTGAGTTCCAGAACGGATTAAGTTCGAGTTACGAGGTTCCCATATATATATATATATATATATATATATATATATATATATATATATATATATATATATATATATTATATATATATATATATATATATATATATATATATATATATATATATATATATATATATATATATATATATATATATTATATATATATATATATATATATATATATATATATATATATATATATATATATATATATATATATATATATATATATATATATATATATATATATATATATATAATATGAACCTTGTCACGATATAAAGAACCATTAAATATTTTAAGTTGAAATAAAAGAAGAAATCAAGAAGAAGAAAACTCCTTCATTAAGAATAGAGGAGAAGAAGGCAGAGAAATCTTTGTTCTTGCAGGAAAATCGTTTAAAAAGACAAGCTCGAGGTCGCACTGTATCTGCTTGAGGTGATTG
>SEYY01008977.1:42500-47500 GCA_009176605.1 Armadillidium nasatum
AGAGATTAGGTTACGTTAAAGTTAATTATATATGGCTAGCAAGAAAAGACTTAAAACCTATTAAGCCTAGCGTTTAAAAAATTTTTAACAAATTATTTAAAACATTTTATAAAATTAAATAACCTTTTAAAAAATTTCATTAAAATAATTTTTATTAAAAGATAGGAACGTGAAATAGGTAAGATCCATCACTTCTAATAAGTATCTCAAATTCACAAAATTGAATACAAAATAATTATTATTATTACTATTAAAATTATCAAACCCAAATTGGCAAAATAACAGCTGAAAAATAGAAATTATTTTGATAATTATATGTTACGCTGAAAAGAAAATAATTTTCCCAACAAAAAATGTTTTAATTTTTAATTACAAAAAGAACATCGTCCGAACAATTTGTTACTCCGCAGTTATTTTGAAAATTAAATTGATTATTTTATTTTTTTTAATACCTAAAGATATCTATGGACAAACATATAGAAAAAAAATTTATATATATATATATATATATATATATATATATATATATATATATATATATATATATATATATATATATATATATATATATATATATATATATATATATATATATATATATATATATATATATATATATATATATATATAGTAAAACGTTTACCGTTTTATTTGCTTCACTGATTATATGTCTGAAATTTTTGAAAAAAAATCTTCCATACATAGTCAAGGTTTAAAATTTAGTTAAATGCATATTATTAAAATCTCACTAACAGTTTGCTAAAAGTATGTAATAATACAAAAATTTATACAAATACATACATTAAAATACATACAAAAATTAAAATACAAAAATACCTTTAAATTTCAGTACTATGTATTCTAAAAGCAAATTATTTTGAATATTTTCTCTTTTTTTATAGATGGCTTATTAAGGAAGTTATGGAAGTGAAAAACATACATACATACAAGCATACATATATAGATGAATATATATTAAAAAGATAGATAGATAGATGGATTCATGGGTACATTCAAACATATATACATACATATATACATACATACATACATACATACATAGATGAGTATATATTAAAAATATAAATAGATAGATGGATTCATACATACATACATACATACATACATACATACATACATACATACATACATACATACATCCATACATACATACATACATATAAGAATGTGTATCCTTCTACAAATACTTAATTTTTGTATCAGAGAAAAATGCTAATATAAAATTCCTTTTAATATTGGATTATAAAGAGAAGGAAAGAAAATAAAAAAAAGTTTATAATCTTTTTTTCAAAAAGCTTATTTCGTAAATTATATTTTTTTGTTTTTTTTTTTAACACTGATTCAAAAGTCATACCTTAAAGATACAAATTCAAGAGACTGCTTTCAAGGAACTAATTCAAGTTCGTCTTTTGCAAGCAAATTTTTTTTTTTATCATTTTATTATTTTTTTTGAAAAACATTTTCTTTGAAATTTGATGCAATGTGATTTTTGGGAGACTCTCTCTCTTTCTTTCTTTCTCTTTCTCTCTCTCTTTCTCTCTCTCTCTCTCTCTCTCTCTCTCTCTCTCTCTCTCTCTCTCTCTCTCTCTCTCTCTCTCTCTCTCTCTCTCGCTCTCTCTCCCCCGAATCTTTTGATCTCACCGTTAAATACTTCATTTAGGAATTTCGAGACTTAACAATAGAAAAACTAATGAGTGATTTTGTCTGTTTGTGTGAAAATGAAATGGAGGCAAGAAATCATTATTTAGTTTTGCACTTGTGAGTTTTTCAAACTTTATGTGTGATGGTGTAAGTAGTTTTAGAAATTGCATTCAAATTATTTCTGTCTTTATATATATATATATATATATATATATATATATATATATATATATATATATATATATATATATATATATATATATATATATATATATATATATATATATATATATATATATATATATATATATATATATATATATATATATATATATATATCTATCTATCTTATCTTCTCCCAGGAAGGGTTTACACTGTCAGTGGGACCATCATCTTTCTCTGTCCTCTCTTAAAAATCCCTCTCCAAGAGCTCTTTAAAAGATCATGTTTTCGACTAGACAGTTTCAGTACCAATCTTTTTGAGTAGCATTTAAACTCGCAGGTACGGTTTTAACCCTTTCAGTGAGAGCATTGTTTTCCATTTAATCTCTGAACGCTTTCTTCCAAAGCTCTCAGATGATCATGTTTCTCGGAGCTATTGTTTCCTATGCTGGTCCTGGAGTTGCTGCAAGCAAAGTTTTTTCCTTACCACACCGGCTTGCTAGGCCTGTAATGTAAACCTTCCTTAATGAGAGGTGGCGTCTGGTAAAGCTGACTAGATGATTCAGCTGTTATGGCAGAATATACTTTTATAATCAATACTCAAGTAGCAGCCTATATTGCTTCTAATTCTAATCTTCTTTCTACAGAAACGTTCTCTCAAACTTTTGTTGCTTCACAACAAATTTGCCATGTTATTTTATTATTAATTTGCTTTTAATTTAAATTTTTATTTTTTATTTTTTAAATTTCAAAATAAAATATGAAAATAATTACTATCAAAAGGTTTTCTTTATTAAAAACTGATTCCATCAAAACTAAACAATTTCTCTCCCTTTCCAATCAAGGTTTCCTTTGAGTGAGTATTTCACTCCTTTCAGAATACCTTTTCTTCCTTCTCTATATATTAATCTAGTATTCTATCTATCTATCTTCCTATCTATCTATTTATCTATCTATCTATTTTTCTTCCTGTCAATCAATTTCTCCATCTATCTAAATATCTATCTATCTATTCATCTCTCTCTCTCTCTCTCTCTCTATATTATATATATATATATATATATATATATATATTATATATATATAATATATATATATATATATATATATATATATATATATATATATTATATATATATATAAAAGTGTGTGAGAGTATGTGTATGTATATATGTTTGTGTGCTTGTTTGGTTAGATGAATATGTATAATAATCTGAAAAATATATGAAAACAATTAACTATTTTGTGAAAAGTTTATCAAGTATTTAAAACTCTTAAAATAAATAAATAAGTAAATAAAACTAAAAGAAAAATAAAGATATTTATTCTCTCATTCATGTATTTTCAATGACCCCTTCCCCATTCCCCACCACTTATCTTCTCCCCCCTCCTTCCCCAGCACCGGAATTTAAAATTTTATTCTTTCTCGATTGTGAAAATAAATGAAATTTACCTGACACACTATTTAAGTCAAAATGTAGTCACTGAATATTATGAATATTATTTTATTTAATAATAATAATAATAATAATAATAATAATAATAATAATAATAATAATAAAAAAATAAAATCACTATAAATTAATAATCGCACATTAAATAATAATAATTAATAATATTAATAATACTACTGGTATAATAATAACAATATTAATCACAACAATAATAATAATCAGCAATAATTGAAAATAATAAATAATAAGAGCAAAAATTAATAATAAAAATATATAATAATAATAAAATAATAATAATAATAATAATAATAATAATAATATAATAATAATAATAATAATAATAATAATAATAATAATAATAATAATAATAATAATAATAATAATAATAATAATAATAATAATAAATAATAATAATAATAATAATAATAATAATAATAATAATAATAATAATAATAATCACAGCAATAATAATATGAAAATGGTAAAAATCTGAATAATAATAATAATAATAATCATAATAATCACAGCAATAATAATATACAAATAGTAAAAATCTGAATAATAATAATAATTATAATAATAATAATCACAGCAATAATAATATACAAATAGTAAAAATCTGAATAATAATAATAATCAAATAAAAATTATATTAAAAATAATAATAATAATAATAATAATAATAATAATAATAATAATAATAATAATAATAATAATAATAATAATAATAATAATAATAATAATAATAATAATAATAATAATAATAATAATAATAATAATAATAATAATAATAATAATAATAATAAAATAATAATAATAATAATAATAATAATAATAATAATAATAATAATAATAATAATAATAATAATAATAATAATAATAATAATAATAATAATAATAATAATAATAATAATAATAATAATAATAATAATAATAATAATAATAATAATAATAATAATAATAATAATAATAATAGACTATTGAATTTTTGAAAAATCCGTTCCAAAATCAAAGACAAAGATAGGAGAACAAAATTGTATTTTGAATGATTGTTTTATTTTGATGTTAAATTAATAATATTTGATTTAGATTTTCTTTATATAATTTTTTTTTAGAAAGTTTAAAAAGATTTGGAGATTCAATTCGAAATAGCGAAAGTTTCAAGACAAAAATCGAGGAAATGTTAAAGTTTGGAATAAACAAAATGAAAATGTGAACTGTGATTAAGACGGAGCCATTTGTGTAGCACTTCTTAAATAGCAATAAAGAAATCCTGAATTATTTGTCAGGCTCCTTTCTATAATTTACTGAAAAGGAAAAGAAACATAAGTAATGCTAAGTTTAGAATCAGTTTTTCTCTCTCACTATCTATCTATCTATTTATCTATCTATCTATCTACTTAACTATCTATCTATCTATCTATCTATTTATTTATCTATCTATCTATATATCTATCTATCTATCTGTTTATTTATATATCTATCTATCTATCTACTTATCTATCTATCTATGTATCTTTATATCTATCTATCTATCTATCTATCTATCTATCTATCTATCTATCTATCTATCTATCTATCTACTTAACTATCTATCTATCTATCTATCTATATATTTATCTATCTATCTGTTTATTTATCTATCTATCTATCCACTTATCTACCTATCTATGTATCTATATATTTATCTATCTATCTATAGATCTATCTATCAATCTATTT
>SEYY01008977.1:52500-55000 GCA_009176605.1 Armadillidium nasatum
CTAATCATAAGTAAACAGAGCAAAGAAGGAAATCGAAAGGAAGAGACATTAGAGATCAGTGATGCATATCGTTCCTGGACAAAACCTTGAAAATATTAGCAACCACCACTATATCCACTATCCATAACCACTAAAATCAGAGAGCCAAAATCATTATCAGATCAATCATTATCGATTGGAAAGAACAATCACTAGTTGTCCTCTCTTTTTCTCTCTCTCTCTCTCTCTCTCTCTCTCTCTCTCTCTCTCTCTCTCTCTATATATATATATATATATATATATATATATATATATATATATATATATATATATATATATATATATATATATATATATATATATATATATATATATATATATATATATATATATATATATATATATATATATATATATATATATATACAGATTCGAGAATTTAATATACGTGGTTTTGTTTGCCTTATTTATTTATAAAGTTTAAATAATCTTTAGAAATCCTCAATAAATAACAGTTTTCTTTTTATTTATTTTTCCTATTCATATAACTTAGCGTCAAGTGGCAAGGTAAATAAAAATTCTTCTTGCACTCAAACACACAAGTTATATATATATATATATATATATATATATATATATATATATATATATATATATATATATATATATATATATATATATATATATATATATATATATATATATATATATATATATATATATATATATATATATATATATATATATATATATGAGAATAAAGAATCTTAACTTGCTTTTAAGAAATTTGAATGATTAATAGGTTTCAAATTACAAATTCGGTCACTTGGCTGAGGTTTTTCTCTCTATTTTGTCTTTCATTCTCTCACAATCTACTCGACTTTCACTTCGAAGAAAGAAATAGGAAAATTTTGATGAAAAGGAGTAGGAAACTTTTGATGAAGAGAAATAAGAAATTTGGATGAAGAGAAATGGGAAAATTTTGATGAAGAAAAATAGGAAAATTTTGATGAAGAATAATATGAAAATTTAAAGAAGAAAAATATGAAAATTTTGATGAAGAAAAATAGAAAAATTTTGATGAAGAGAAATAGGAAAATTTTGATGAGAAATATGAAAATTTTGATGAAGAGAAATTAGAAAATTATGATGAAAAATATGAAAAATTTCATATTTTTTTAGGAAAATTCTGATGAATCAAAATATGAAAATTTAGAGAAGAAAAATAGGAAAACTTATATAATGAGAAATAGGAAAATTTTGATGAAGAAAAATTGGAAAATTTTGATGAAATAGGAAAATTTTGATGAAGAGTAATAGGAAAATTTAAAGAAGAAAAATAGGAAAATTTTGATGAAGAAAAATATGAAAAATTTCATATTTTTTGAGGAACATTCTGATAAATCAAAATATGAAAATTTAGAGAAGAAAAATTGGAAAACTTATATAATGAGAAATAGGAAAATTTTGATGAAATAGGAAAGTTTTAATGAAGAGATATAGGAAAATTTTAATGATGAAAAATATGAAAATTTTGATGAAGAAAAATATGAAAATTTTGAAGAAGAGATATAGGAAAATTTTGATGAAAAGAAACAGAAAAATTTTGATGAAGAGAAATAGGAAAATTTAATGAAGAAGAATAGGAAATTTTTTATTTAGAGAAGAAAAATAAGAAAAGTTTGATGAAGGGAAATAGGAAAATTTTGATGAATAAAAATATAAAAATTTAGAGAAGAAAAATAGGAAAATTTTTATAAAGAGAAGTAGGAAATTTTTTATGAAGAAAAATAGGAAAATTTTGATGAAGAGAAATATGAAAATTTTAAAGAAGAAAACTAGGAAAATTTTGATGAAGAGAAATAGGGAAATTTTGATGAAGAGAAATAGGAAAATTTTGATGAAGAAAAATAAGAAAATTTTAATGAAGAATAATAGGAAAATTTTGATGAAAATTTTGATGAAGAAAATAAAATTTTGATGAAGAATAATAGGAAAATTTTGATGAACAGAAATAGGAAAATTTTACTGAAGAAAAATATGAAAATTTTGATGAAGAGAAATATGAAAATCATAATGAAGAAATATATGAAAATTTTGATGAAGAGAAATAAGGAAATTTTTGATGAAATATACTACGATTGTAAGTTCTATTATTTTATTATTTAAGGTATTTAGAATTCAGAATTTAGAATTTATAAATTATGGAAGAAATATTTTAAAACTGAAATTTGATATTTTACTGAAATTTCATAACGAAGTTATAAAACTTAAAACAGCAAAATAATATTATAATTGTCTTACAAAGACCTTATATATATATATATATATATATATATATATATATATATATATATATATATATATATATATATATATATATATATATATATATATATATATATATATATATATAATATATATATATATATATATATATATATATATATATATATATATATATATATATATATATATATATATATATATATATATATATATATATATATATATATATATA
>SEYY01008977.1:60000-62500 GCA_009176605.1 Armadillidium nasatum
TATATATATATATATATATATATATATATATATATATATATATATATATATATATATATATATATATATATATATATATATATATATATATATATATATATATATATATATATATATATATATATATATATATATATATATATATATATATATATATATATATATATATATATATATATATATATATATATATATATATATATATATATATACGCTATTTTTCAGTTTTGTAGTTAAAAGTTAATGAATTTTTAATCGTTTATGAAAACATTTGATTGAAAAATTATCCAATTAATATTTTTTATTCTGCTTCATTGTTGACTCAATTCACTTTGTTGGTGTTTTCTAGAATTTAATTTGGAATTTATTTCAAATACAAATAATTAACTATGATTTCCATAATGGAATTTATTTTGTAAAATTTTCTCATCAAAAGAAATTAAATAACAGCAATCAATTGTTCATATATTTTGAAGCATTGGTTATGCTTCAGTTAATTAAATACAAGCGCATATATACAAAGTTCTTATTAAATGTTCATTTAAAATGAACAATTCATTATAAAAGACTTTAGATCATTTAGAATATTTTGACTGATCATTTTGGTAAATCGTCCATAATTACTAATTAATTTTTTAGGTAGCAGGTATAGACTTGCACATTTTCATACAGGTAAATTATAGAGTAGGTGTGGGTAAACAGGGCTGTGATAGAGGTTTTTTAGTGCAGATTTTGAAATAAAGATTTTTATCTAGAGTTATGAATGCCAAAAGTAGCATATGCAAGTTTGCTAATAAGACTATTTATAAATAATAATAATATTAATAATAATAATAATAATAATAATAATAATAATAATAATAATAATAATAATAATAATAATAATAATAATAATAATAATAATAATAATAATAATAATAATAATAATAATAATAATAATAATAATAATAATAATATATAATATATATAATATAATATATATATATATATATATAATATATATATATATATATATATATATATATATATATATATATATATATATATATATATATATATATATATATATATATATATATATATATATATATATATATATATATATATATATATATATATATATATATATATATATATATATATATATATATATATATATATATATATATATATATATATATATATATATATATATATATATATATATATATATATATATATATATATATATATATATATATATATATATATATATATATATATATATATATATATATATATATATATCATTTTCCTATGCTTATTATGTTAGAAAATTGACGTTTAAGTTTTCAGTACCAATATAAATATTAATATCAGAAAGTTGATGGCCTCAATTTTTTTTAATAATAATAATGATGATAATAATAATAATAATAATGATAAATATGCTAGAATATATATATATATATATATATATATATATATATATATATATATATATATATATATATATATATATATATATATATATATATATATAATATTTTAATGTTAGAAATGTGATAATTTTCATTTTACTTTTCCAATTATTTTTTTTTAAAAAATAATAATAATAATAATAATAATAATAATAATAATAATAATAATAATAATAATAATAATAATAATAAAGTCTCAATTTGCTTTATTTTTAAAAAAAAAAAAGTTAATTATCAATTTGTTTTAACAGTTTATATTCTGATTCAGGAATGATTATAAAGTTTCATTTTCTATAATAATTTATATTCTACTGTGAAGTTGTATTTTTTTTTAATTAATTTAAATACGAATTGATATAAAGATGATGAAGCTTTAATCTTCTTTACTAATTTATATTCCAAAGAGGATAAATTCGTTTTTATTAAACAATTTTTATACTAATGTGAGAAAGATGATTGGTTGATTTTTCTATACAAATTTATATACTGAATTAAAATCTAAATCAAAGTATAATTTATTTCTGACTTTTAACTTAAATTTATAGATTTTTTTTTAACATTTTCGTATGAGAATTAAGTATTCAAAATTAAATAATTAAAACATATTCCTATTTACAATAGATTGAATACATAGATGAATTGAATATCATAATTATATTCCACATATTTTCATTTTCATCTCCAATATTTTTCTATGATTTAATTTTTTAATTTTATATATTAAAGTAGATTTATAAATTATTATTATTTATAAATTATTATTTATTTTTAACATTTTTATATATATTATATATATATATATATATATATATATATATATATATATATATATATATATATATATATATATATATATATATATATATATATATATATATATATATATATATATATATATATTATATTTTTATTTTTATTTTTTAAAAAATTTTTATTTTTATTATTATTATTATTAAACTTGAGAAAAATTGTTTCCTTTTTCTCAAATAATAATAATAATAATAAAGAATTAATAAGAAATATGAGAATAAGAGGTAATA
>SEYY01008977.1:85000-98467 GCA_009176605.1 Armadillidium nasatum
GCCTCTTGAAAGTGTCTGAAGCAGTTGTGCGAACTGAAACTAGAAGACAGGTGTTTTCCAGAATTTGCAAGTATAGGCATTGTTATATATGGTAAAATCTATGTAGTCATAGAGCTGGACAGAGAAAGGATAAGACTGTATGGAAAGACGACTCATAAGATTACCCTTCAAAGGTGAAGGTATTCAACAAAGGGTTTTAAAAGATGTGAAAGAGATTGTGAAAGTGGGTGAAACGAAAGAGTTTGAAACCCTCCTATGAAGTTCTGTGTGAGTTAAACCTTCACAGTTATGCGGTATTCATTTCAGCCAATGGCGGACTATACCCCTAGACAGGGCTAGGGAGGAGGAGATGGAGGAGTGGTGTGATGTTGAAGAATATGTTGTAATTGTAGTATGATTGCTTTGAAGAGAAGATGAAGTTAAGAAATATTTCAAATACTGAAAATAGCCATACTATCTCAACCCCAATGAGAAAAATCAGAAATCAGTTGCTCCATAGTTACTCTCGTAACCCCAGCTATTTGAAGTTGAGTAGGTTGTTCTTCAGATATGAAATAGGATTGTATGGTGAAGTCACCGGCAGAAGAGTTGAGAGTACATTAAGTATTATAATTATCATCAGTGAACATTAGAAATAAGGTAGCAGATAAGCTTCTCCTCTTAGAGATTATGGGTAGTCTTGTGTGGTGATTCTCACTTATTTAATGAATGATATTGTATGCAACTTCTGTGTCTTGTTTGAGGAGTCTTGTGTGGTGACTCTTAACATATATAATGAACGATATTGTATGTTATTCATTTCCTCCATAACTTTGCTCACTTATGTTTAGTTCTCTTTCAAAATGTTAATTCTGTTTCCAGTTGTTGATTGAGCAAATTCTTCATTCCTTGTCAGTAATACTATTTCTCAGGGTTCTTTTATTTCTTACTATGTTCTTATCCTTCACTTAATATTTCTCAGCTGGTTTTCTCAGTCCACTATATTCTTATACTGGTGATTCAACTCTTTATTCTAAACATTTCAAACTTTCTCTGTTTTGTAGTTTGTATCTCTATTTCGGTTATCCTATTTTCTTCTTTCTTGTCTTAATAGGGTTTCCTGATGGAATAAACCCAGTATTGATAAATTCAACTTTTAAACCACAGCCTCAACAAACCTCCCTCTTGAAATACCTCCTAACTTTTCTATCTCTTTCTATCTATTTTATCCCATGTGAACACTATATATAAACATCCTTGGTATGGATATAAACAATATATTTTCTTGGAAAACTCATATTAAAATATTTACTAGGGTGACTTTGAAAAAACTTTGAATTTTTTCAATGATTCTTTTCTCCTCCTCACAGTTACTCAACTAAACAAGGGTTTCTCGTGTTCTTCTATGGAGTACTGCAGCTATAGTTCCACCGTCTTTTGAGCAAGGTTGAGTCCAAGGTTAAAAGACTTACAGTATATACGGTTTTTCACTTTCTTGACTCCTTATTCGTGCCACGTAACTCTTGTGTCCTATCACTTTGTTGTAAGTAGTAGGCACTACAGCGGAATTCTTTTCCAGCATTTTATTTCCTACTGATTTAAACTCCATTGTTTAAGTTTGAGTCTGTGCTCACCAGAGAAGTTTACGTAAGATTCTAACTTTTGGAAGGTATCCTATATGTATTTATTTTTTAACAAAAACGCTTCTATCCCCTCCTTAAGTAGGACTTTTTCTATGGGCATGAAAGCAACTATAAAAAATAATATATGGTTTAATAAATGCACTATGTTGAAAGGGTGGACTAGAATGCCTAATGTATGGCATTCTAGTCCACCTACAGTAAGGTTGAAAGTAAGATGTATTCTGTATGAGGCAACATTAAAAGCAAAGAACCATTAGGCAGAGGATTTGAAAAGAAAAGGAATGTTAGGTTCAACCTAACATTCAGTATTTCAAGTGAGGAGCCTTCAGTAATTCTGACGGCTCCTTAATTCTCCTTATGTATGTATATATATATATATATATATATATATATATATATATATATATATATATATATATATATATATATATATATATATATATATATATATATATATATATATATATATATATATATATATATATATATATATATATATATATATATATATATATATATATATATATATATATATATATATATATATATATATATATATATATATATATATATATATATATATATATATATATATATATATATAGGGTTGTACACTAATTTTTTCAAAATATTTACTTTCCAGTAAATATCCATTGACGATCTATTTGGTTTAGTTAAAAATTATTTTAACTGCATGCTTTCCTTATTCCTATTATAAGAGTAAGTTATGATATTTAGTCAGACATTCGTTCCACTGAAGTATTGAACCAAGATTTCAACTCAATACAATATTCAAACCCAAAATAATGTTTTCACTTATTTAACTCTTTACGCAATTTATTCAGAAATTCAGACTTTGTCAATATACATATATATGATAGCCACATATGTTATAAAATGTTATATTATATATATATATATATATATATATATATATATATATATATATATATATATATATATATATATATATATATATATATATATATATATATATATATATATATATATATATATATATATATATAACATCAATTTAAGAAATTTTGGTAATTATGCAGTAGTAAATAATAAAAAAATTCAGGAAATAAATTTGAGGAAAAATATTTAGAAAGTTATGTCCTTTTTTTTGTTTATTTAATGCCTAATAATAATAATAATAATAATAATAATAATAATAATAATAATAATAATAATAATAATAATAATAATAATAATAATAATAATAGGAAAAAGAAATTATTTTACAAAGTAATAAAAAGAAAGGAAAGAAAAGTGTATAATATTTAAATTTTTTTTAAAAACTCTTTTATACTCGTAAAAATGAATTAAAGTTCTTTGAGCATTTCGGAAGTATAAACAAAATTCTCTTCTAAAGTCTTATCCTAACTAATTCTTTACTAAAATGCATATTTAATGTATCCAAATTGATCCAATTAATGAAATAAAAAAAAAAGTTTCAAAATTTAAAATAAATTACAATTCAAAGTAAATAATTCAAAATTACTATTCTTTATTGGAAAATAATTTAACTTCCGATGCTCTTGCTTTAAAGTAATAGATAATATAACTTTTAATATATTGAAGAATATTTGACAGAAATGTTGTTGGAGGATTTTCATGTTTTGTTCCTCTTTCATATTTTGATATATGACATAATGATTATAATGTAATCAAATAAAAATATTCCAAACAGATTTTTAATACCTTAATTGGAAACAATAAAATACTCCTAAAAAAGGTCTCTACTTTCTCTAATGTATTTTAAAAGAAGTTGTAATTAGCCAATAACGTAAAAGACCTTTTAAGTTGGTCAGTGTTGGAATAAGGAGACAGGTTTAGATACGAACATATTTAATTCCATTAATTTCTAAAACTTATGATATAAAAAAAAAAATAAATAAATAAATTTTAAGTGTATTTAACCTAACTCTATATATAAGATAAGTTAGTATGGCTGCATTTGGTAGCTTAATATTATATTCCATGAATTATTAACACATTTCTTTACTAAATTTTTTAGACCCTATTTGATTTTAAAATCTTTTCAGCAGCTCTTAGGAGATGATAAATATTTTTGCCCGCTTCTGGATTCACCATTTTAAAATTGCTCTGCCAAGAGACCCTAATATTTTGCTTACAAATAGAAATATAAAATGTAAAAGAAACACCCTTCCTTATACATAATTCAATGAAAGAGGCAACCGTTGTAGGGTTTACCACTTCCATGTAGTTATTCACTTGGATTTTTGGATACCTAGTTGGAATGATTGAATAAAGAGTTTTTAAATCTCGCTATGAGTCTTCAATATTTTGTTTTTCATAATTTTTAACCAAATGTCTTCTAAACAATTGCTGCCTCAAGAGGAAAACTAATAATAATAATAATAATAATAATAATAATAATAATAATAATAATAATAATAATAATAATAATAATACAAGGAATTACAAGGAATGTATATTCACTGTCACAGAAAAAAAATAATATATATATATATATATATATATATATATATATATATATATATATATATATATATATATATATATATATATATATATATATATATATATATATATATATATATATATATATATATATATATATATATATATATATATATAGTGTACCTGATTTGATTGTCTAAATTTAGAACCGTAGTTGTGTTGACCCCAACAATATAAAATGTTTCGGTGAAAAGGTGCACTAACATTCACCTAACAAAAGTTCCATCAATTTAAAATTCGTACCAAACCGAGAATAGAAAGGTTATACGGAAAGAGTACATCATGGGAATAGGTCTATCGATTGTAGCTATGGAGGAAATTTCTTGTAAAGGAAATATAAAATGGATGGATAAAACAAATATGTCACATACTGCATATTGTTGTGTTTTATTGCGTATTGCACCAGTTGAAAGACCTTAACATGTATCCCAAATTACAACTTAAATATTAGGTTATAATGTCCCTAAAATCCTTACGTTACATAAATATCCTTAAAAGTTGGAGGAGTTGAATGTAATGTGAATTAGGCAAAGGAGCAAAGTTTATTGAAAAAATGTCTAATACTGAAAATTTACATTCAATGCTCGAAATGGTGTTCTCGTGCATCATAGTCTTACCATTGACTAAGGAAACACGTTCTACGATTCCGAATATATTACGAACAATTTGGAAGCCTTGGTTTATACTCTTACGTCCTCGGGAACGTCTACTGTGAGAAGTTTTGCACCATGAACAAAGAATTTGCCCCATCCCCACTCGAAACAAAAATGTCTCCTGGGTTATGATCAAACTAAAATGTGGTGAAGAACCATCTTGCATGAATTTAAGGTCACAGTGAATGTCTGTTGGAATGTCCATTAGTTCCGGCAGCTCATGCTCCAAAACCTGCCTTTAAGATTCTCCCGAAAATGTGTCTGCCATATACTTTGGGGCCTGTCATATATGCAAATGTTTGATAATGTCAGTATTCTTATATAGCGAGAAGGTTTCCGTAGACCAGTTGCTGCTCATTGTGATTGTTCATATTTGAATCTCTCATTAGTAAACAGGTCACGTGAATGAAAATGGGATTTTTTTTATTATAAAAGTTCTCGCACCTCACCGGCATTGCCCAATTCGAGTAAGGGAACTTGCTAAGAGGTTTCTAACTAAGATCTACATGAGACTTCGAATCACTTCCTTCAAATAAGTGGGTTAATTACTATACCGTTATGCACTTTCGTAGAAATCGTTTGACAAAAACGTATCCCAGATTGAAAATCATCGTTGATGAGAGTCTGCATTAGCTATACATGATACTAGTAAAGTCGTTGCTCGAGGATAGTTAGTTCTTTAGAAAGTTTTATGAGAAATATAAAGCGTTTTGTATATTACATGTTCATACTAAGGCTAAGATATTTATCAATGCTATTTAGCCCATTCTCCTCTACATATATCTTGAAGTTAGGTGTCAGAAAGTACCTCTCGCCCGGAGACTCTGGCTTATTGCCACAAAAGTAAACACGGTGAAGATGATAGTTACTAATTACAAATAATACGTGGTAATGATTTTACTTCTTTGTTCTTCGTATCAGAATCTATGATGTAACGTACACAATATAATGTTCGTAGAGACCTTCAAACTAAGGTACATTTTTAAGCTTCACATCTATATTAATAGGTAACCCTTTTCAAGAAGTTACTTCATAGCTACCTGCGACATAATGTACTCTCATCGTATAACATTCCTATTTTCATGTTCGTAAGAGTTTTAAATCGCTTCAATTACTAATGAAAACGCCTGTTCATTAAATCTTTTTCTTTCTTTAGAGATACTTTAACCGAGATTCCAGTTTCGCTAAGCAATCCATGTACGCCCACTATATATATATATATATATATATATATATATATATATATATATATATATATATATATATATATATATATATATATATATATATATATATATATATATATATATATATATATATATATATATATATATATATATATATATATATATTAGTATGTTTAAAAATATCCTAGTGCTTTATAAAGTAAAGAGTACATTGTTCTTAATATCTAAGAAAAAAACTAACAGTAAACTGGTGGAAATGATAGAGGAGTTGAGGACCTGAACCATGCCAATATTTGTGACCAGTATTTAAAAGAAAAAATTTAATATACATATGTAAGAATATAATAAACCTAAAGATTATTCCTACCCCTCCTTCCCGTATTTTAAATTTTTCTTAAAAACTTACTCTACGCCCATTGAACTACTTCTTGAATCAGTTATAATTAAATAAATATTGAGTTATCAGATATTTGAATCAAGAGATATGTATTTGCTTACTGATATTTTTTAATTTTTTATTTAATTATCAAGTTTTCATTCATTAATTTGTTTACTCATTTATTCAATAATACATTTATCAATTATTTATTAATTTGGTTTTACATATTTTCGTTATTTATTTGATGATTTTCTTACAGATTGTGAATTCCGCTGCAAATGCTGGTAAGAAACCGATTGAGTTTCCTCCATCAGAGTTGAACCGTTTTCCTCAGAGTTTCCTCAATAACAGAAACATCAAGTTACAGGACCTCAAAAACAACCTTGGAGGATCCATCAGTAAGTCCTACGTTTACAAAAATATTGGAGGCAAAACAACAATGTACATCGTGGATCATAAACCCAAGACTAAAGGTGAGTATGTAGAAGCTTTTGGTACTAATGTCGGAGGAGTTCGACCTCCTGACCTCAGTAGAGACACGAAAGTCAACCCCAGTGGCAACGATGATCATCAACAAAGTTTGGTTCTTGTAGATCCTGAAGCGGAAGTTTTCGACCTAAATTTAGTTGCCAAGGAAATTGAATCAAGACCCAAAGATTAGTGAAAATAAGGTGTATTTTTTTAATCCTCTCAAATATTAAAAATTCTTCTATTTGTATACCAAAGATAATATATATATATATATATATATATATATATATATATATATATATATATATATATATATATATATATATATATATATATATATATATATATATATATATATATATATATATATATATATATATATATATATATATATATATATATATATATATTATATATATATATATATATATATATATATATATATATATATATATATATATATATATATATATATATATATATATATATATATATATATATATATATATATATATTACATTGAAAGTTTATATTAAATATATTCATATATTTTTTATTTTTTATTCCTGTTTAAATAGATTAATGATAGAAGTAATAAATTTAATTAAGAGCATTGTATTTGCATGCAACTTCATTTAAATTATACGCACTGGAATGGGGGAAAGGGTGGTATGGTGCCCGGATAAGCTAACCCCCCCCCACCCACACCTAATTAGTGGGAGTCGGACCTAGAAGCACTGAATGAATAAAGTTTGATTGATTGGAATCTGAGTCTGATTGACAAGCTTTCTAGGAACTGGAATTGGCATTGGATTGAGTTTTGAGGGTCACAAGTTGGAATGTAATTGGAATTCTGACAGGAATTAAGAATCCAAAATAGTGGGAATCTGATTGGGAATCACCGGAGTCAGATATTCTTATAACAGACTCTACAACCCTACCGCTATTAAAGTAAATCATCATGAACGTTTTTTGCTTTTCCTAATTTTGTTTTCTTAAAGAGATTAAATACCAATTAACAAAAGATAAAATGGTTCATCATTTCCAATTTTCATAAATGAGGCTCCTCAATCGTGTAGTTTTACAAGGTTATTCACAAATACAGTTTAACATTCACAATTTTTATTCAGATTTAATCTGGAATATTTTAATCTAATTTATAACATTTATATATTTCACGAAGGAAAATCTATCAATATTACGAAAGAGAAAAGGCAATTTAATATTTGAATTAATTATTATCAGAAAAGAGATTCCTAAATTCCGAATAATGTTTCATCATTCTCTCGACCAACCAAAGGCCGTATTTTGTCACATTTTCATCATTTTTAATCACAGAAGTATTTAGACTTGTCAAAGTTTCGTATTCAGAAATTGGAGGAAGTCGTATGTTCACATTGGCATCAAAGCAAGGCTCCAAAAAGAATGGACATGAATACCTATATATATATATATATATAATATATATATATATATATATATATATATATATATATATATATATATATATATATATATATATATATATATATATATATATATATATATATATATATATATATATATATATATATATATATATATATATATATATATATATATATATATATATATATATATATATATATATATATATATATATATATATATATATATATATATATAATATATATGGTAGGCCTCTGGCCTTTGCCTACCAGAAGGTAATATATATATATATATATATATATATATATATATATATATATATATATATATATATATATATATATATATATATATATATATATATATATATATATATATATATATATATATATATATATATATATAATACACGATATTTTTTTAATCCGATATATCGAGATCTTTTAACCAGTAGTATCGAAGTCAATTTGATATTTTTTTTAAAATTAGCGATATTTTTCTCAATATCGGCATCCATAGAGTTTGCCGCTTTGAGGCAAAGGCAAAGGAAGGTAGCAGCTTCTTTTTGATCCCCGGATAATTGTTTCTGAGCCTCTTAATGTGTTAAATAGACGAGGAAACAAGAAAAGTGTCAATCTATTTGTACACAGTCCTTGAAGGTGGATGTTGCTCATTTGAGAGGATTTTTGTCTCTGCTGTTTCCATTTGGCTAAAATAATCGTTGTCTACTTTCTAATACATACCAACCTTATTAAAATTCTTTTGTTATAAAGAGTTAAATTAATATATAAAATAATTGTTATAAATATATAATAATTGTTAATAATTTAATAAATTATATTATTCTAATAAAATACATAAAAATTGAACATATAATAATAACTGAAATTTTTTTTATAACAAAACATAAATATTAATTTAAAAAAAAATATATTATAAAATAGTAAATAAAAATGTTATTCCAAAATATGAGATGATATTGTTGTAGTTATTATAATTGTCTTAGGCATTATTAATTTGGAGGCAAGTAGAATTACTGATTTGTGTGAAATTATTATTATTATCGTTATATTTTTATTAACAAATATTTCTAAATAAAAAGAACATTTTCACATTCATTTAATTATTACATATTATTTTATTACTAATTTTAAATGAACAAATACTTATTTTATTTATTAATTGTCTTAAAAAGTACTTTCGATTATATAATTTTACATTTGTTAGCACTTTCTTTATTACAAAAAAAGAAAACTATAATTTATTTTTAAGGTAACTTTTATATATCAAAGAAAACATTTATATTCAGGATAACTTTAGTAAGTTATATATATATATATATATATATATATATATATATATATATATATATATATATATATATATATATATATATATATATATATATATATATATATATATATATATATATATATATATATATATATATATATATATATGGTTAGAAGATGAGGAGAAGAGAGGTACTACACAAGAGGGATAAGGGAGAAATGGGAGGAGGTCAGGTGGAAGAGATGGAGGAGGAATGGAGTAAACTGAAGGGAGCGTTAGTGGAGGTTGTGAGAAGAGTGTGTGGGGTGAAAAAAATAGTAATGGTAGAAGAAATTGGAGTGAGTGGGGGGAATGAAGGGTTGGGGAACATGGTTAAAAAGAAAAAGGAGGCCTTCAAATATTTGAGCACGAAGGAGGATAGGGATTGGGAGGAGTATATGAGAAGTGTAGAGAGGTGAAGAGGGCGAAAGGAGAGTGGAAGAGGAGTGGGATAGAAAGCTGGCAGAGAATTTTAAGGAAAGAAGTAAGATGTTTTAGAAGGAGGTAAATAAAGCGAAGAGAGGGAGTGAGGGGGGAAGATGGTGATGTGGTGCAAAGAGAGAGGGAAGTGGGGGAGAGATGGAAGAGACACTTTAGTGATTTGTTGACGGGGGTGGGAGGTGAGAGAGTAGTGGGGAATAATGAGGAGATGTTATTAGGAGAAGAGGGGAGTAATAGTAGAAAGGAAGTACAAGTAGTTGTGGGAAAGGTAAAGAAGGGAAAGTCGGCAGGAATGGATGGTATATATGGCGAGATGATAAAGGAGCGAGCGGGAGAGATGGTTGACTGGTTGGTGAGAATATTTAATGCGTGTTCGGGAGAGGGAAGGGTGCCTCAGGAGTGGCAAGATGCCTGTATAGTGCCGATGTATAAAGGGAAAGGGGATAAGATGGTGTGTAGGAATTATAGGGGGATAAGCTTGTTGAATGCAGTAGGGAAAATTTATGGGAGAGTTTTAGTATCGAAAGTGAAAGAATTAAGAAGAGAGAGAGAGAGAGAGTGGGGGAGGAACAGGGAGGTTTTAGAGAGGGTAGGAGATGTGTGGATCAGGTGTTTACACTGATCATGATTCTTGAGAAATAGTGTAAGAAAGATAGAGTGGAGCATGTTTGCTTTATGGATTTGAATAAGGTGTATGATAGAGTTTGTACGAGGAAATTGTTTGAGGTACTAAGAGAGGGGGAATGAGAGGTAGATTATTGAATGGGATTAAATTATTGCATGAGAACTGTAGAGCGAGGGTGAGGGTGAGGATGGAACTGACTGAATGGTTTAACGTGGGAGTTGGACTGAGGCAGGAGTGTGTTAGGTCTCCGTGGTTATTTAATGTGTTAATGGATGGTGTTGTTAGGGGAATGGAGAGGGAAGGGAAGGGTATTAGGTTGAGAAGTGGAGAGGGTGAATGGGAGGTAAATGTCTTTTTGTTTGAGGATGATGCAGTGTTAGTTGCGGAATCTGGGGAGAAGCTGGAAATGTTGGTGAAGGAGTTTGTGAGGGAATGTGCATCGAAGGGATTGGGGGTAAACTCAACAAAGAGTAAAGTGATGAGGATTGGGAGAAGGGATGAAGCAGTAAGAGGGGAGGAATGGGAAGGTGTTGAGGTGTGGGGAGAGAAATTTGAGGAGGTAGTAGAGTTTAAATATCTGTGAATGCTGGTGGAGGGAAAAGGGGGGGAATAAAGAATAGAGTGATGGGGGGACAGAGAGAAGTATGGAAGAAGTGGAGAATATTGAAGGAAATAAAGGTAAGACTATTTGAGAGTATGTGTCCACCATCTGCAATGTATGGTTGTGAAACATGGGTGATGAATGCTCAGATGTGGAAAAGATTAGAAGTTTTTGAGATGAAAGGATTGAGGGAAATATGTGGGTTAAGGAGGGTAGATAGAATCAGAAACAAAAGAATAAGGGAGATGTGTGGATGGTTTGGGCATATATGTAGAATGGATGAGAATAGGATGGTGAGCAGAGTGATGAGATCTGAGATAAAGGGAGGAAGGGGGAAGGGAAGCCAGAGGTGGAGGTGGATGGATGGGTTGAAGAAGATATTTTGGATGAGAGGTTTAAATGTGGGCGAAGGTAGGAGAGGTGCGGAAGACAGAGTGAATGGAGGCCAGTGGTGATGGAGGAAGGGAGATAGAGTGTGGATGTGTGTGTGAGCGAACTGTGACAGGCACCACCCCACGAGAATGGGAAAGGTGAATGGTAATATATATATATATATAATATATATATATATATATATATATATATATATATATATATATATATATATATATATATATATATATATATATATATATATATATATATATAATATATATATATATATATATATATAATATAGGTTATAAAGATTTGCCCAGCTTAGTATTAAGATGAGTTGTAACTTTGTTTCTGTTGAATGTTCTTTACCAATTTCATTATAATTTATTTTTACTGTATTGTGGTGTGTAAACATATTATGGTGTTTGTGCTCTTGTAATTAAAGACAGCATTTGATGTGCTTACAGCCAACTTGATTATGATTTTTGTTTGCAAGAAAAAATTTTAGACAAAGGTTAGTAATATTTTTGAATTTTCTTTGCTTTTTTTTTTTCTTTTGAATTTTTTAAAAGTTTTATTCCATACTTAATATTAATTTATTCCAGAATAAAGATAGAGTAAACCAGGAGTTAAACAATGCTAAATTTTTAATACGTCGTCCCCTTAGTTTAGCTCCATATTCTTACTTCAATAGTTTAAATTTTAAAGTAAATTTTTTTCAATTTTAAAATACCTCTCGGAGGGAAAGAGGTTGGGGGGAAAGAAAATATGGATGGGTATGGATTTGAAGTTTAATAATGTTCTTCCATGTACAGTGATTATTATTATTATTATTATTATTATTATTATTATTATTATTATTATTATTATTATTATTATTATTAAAATATAAAGAAAAATGTGAGTTTCATGTAGGGGTAGAGCTTCTACTGAAACAATTATGAGAGATAAATAAAGTTAAACTGAATTTATTTGAGGAATAAGTAAGAAAGAGAAAGCGATGAAAGGGTTAGCAAATATGATAAATGATTGTACGGTGGAAGTATGCAAGAAGAATTAAAACGAGCATCTCCAAAGGAATACTCGTTTTAACACTCCAAATTAATATTTAATATTCAGCACTTTATTATTATGCCGTGTACCGTCATATTGTAGTACAGTAATTGATTCATGTGCTTGAAAGCTCCGGTTAAGTCCTGTTTCCGTATCCGAGATATATAATGTTTAAAAAAAACGTTCCTATTCTCGAATAGGGCAATGCCTGTCCTATGTAAACTTTTAATATATATATATATATATTATATATAATATATATTATATTATATATATATATATATATATATATATATATATATATTATATATATATATATATATATATATAATATAAACTATAGATATATATATATATATAATATATTATTATATATATATAATATATATATATATATATTATATATATATTATATATATATATATATATATATATATATTAATATATATATATTATATAATATAATATATATATAATATATATATATATAAATATAATAATATATAAATATTTTGTCTTGCCTCACGCCTTTATCAACCACTCTGTGGTTTGTAGCTTTTAGAATACCTCCAGAAATGGTGGCTAAAAGTTCTCCAATATTAACTACCACACAACCATCAATGTTGGGTACATCTATCCATTCATTATCTGAACCTCTTATTTGAAGGCCTTCGTATCCCAAGGTTGATACCAGCGTAATAAAACCAGAATCTTTGTGTTCACTACAGTGGAGAACTGTGAGTCAAAAATGATAATAATAATAATAATAATAATAACAATAATAAT
>SEYY01008978.1:5000-7500 GCA_009176605.1 Armadillidium nasatum
TATATATATATATATATATATATATATATATATATATATATATATATATATATATATATATATATATATATATATATATATATATATATATATATATATATATATATTATATATTTCAGATTGGGGCAAAGAAAACATGGTTGTTTTCAATGCCTCAAACTCAGTTCCTCCATCACTCCACTCGACACAATCTTCCACACAACTACTGTATGATATCTTCTTCGAAAACAAACAACTCAAACCTTCATCTGTTCTTAATATTCTTGGTGTGTCATTTTCTCATAACCTTTCTTGGAAAAATCACATTGCTTCTCTTTCTAAACAAGATTCTAAGAGGTTGGATGTTCTGAGGCGCTTTTAGAATTACTTCACGCCACCCCAGTTACTTACTCTCTATATGGGTGCTGTTCGCCCCTGTAAGGAGAATGCTTCACACATCTCGTGTGGTTCAACACATACAGTTCTCCTTGAGAAGGTGGAGTCTAGGGCTTTATGTCTGATCAACTCTCCTGCTCTTTCTAACTCCTCCAATCTCTTTCTGCTCGTCGTATTGTTGCGTTACTCTCTCTTTACGACCGGTATTACAACGGACACTGCTCCTCTGAACTCTTTCGTCTCATACCTCCTTCATTCAGAAGAGCTGGTGCGACACGCCATTCTACACAGTCTCATCCTTTCTCTGTCCAATTCTCAGACCCCAGACTTAACCACTATCCTCAATATTACATATACGCTACTGGTAAAGTCTGGAACACACCCCCTTTATCTGTTTTCCCAATTTCCTTTGACTTGCATGCTTTCAAACGCCGTATATCTGGACATGTCGAACTCCATCAACCAAGATAGTTTGTTTTCAAACTCCGGTAGAATTTGGTAGGTATCCTGCCTTTCCCCACCGGAGACATAAAATATATATAAAAAGACAACTCTGATGAAAGTTTCCACTGAAATTATCATAATGTGGCACAAGGGTAAATAGCTTCTTCGTGACTGATTTAAGCGATTTGTTTGAATTGACCATTCAAATGATTTTTTTTCTGTGTTATCAGGAAAACCCACAAATAGGTTTTATCATTTTTTCTCAATTATTTAATTCATTACGTCAAGCTAAAATGAAACGGGGGAAACTAAAATTAATTTAAGAATAACAAAGTTTATAATTAATGGCATTTACAAGAAGAAAAATAACTGCCTATATGTCAGATTGAACTGCGTAAAGTTTTTAATTTTTAAGGTTTTGATAATTATATATATATATATATTATATATATATATATATATATATATATATATATATATATATATATATATATATATATATATATATATATATATATATTATAATTTTAATTTTAATTATATATTATATATATATATATATATATATTATATATTATTATATATATATATATATATATATATATATATATATATATATATATATATATATATATATATATATATATATATATATATATGTATATATATTTATAATAGAATTCATAGAAGGGTGTTTGGAACCCCTACTGGGGCTACATTGTTTTCTTCTAGGGAGCTCCTGAGTTACAGGAGCAACCAACCAAAATCAAGCAATACCAACATGGGCACTTTGACTATAGTGAATTTTAGTTGGTTGCTCCTGTAACCCAGGAGCACCCCAGGAAAATGTCATGTAGCCCCAGTAGGGGATCCAAGCATCCCACTATGAAATATAATAGGTACCGAGTTGCTATGGTGATTCAAAGCAGAAGAGCTTGAAAACTGTTCTACTTTGTCTTTACCCTAGTGGGGGCGACATAGCTCGGTGGTAGAGCCTTCTTTTCATTGCCCTACTACGACGCAGTTGTCAGTGGTTTAGAATCCTTAGCGTGAGAAAATCTCTTTCTCTCTCTCTCACTATATATATATATATATATATATATATATATATATATATATATATATATATATATAATATATATATATATATATATATATATATATATATATATATATATATATATAATATATATTATATATATATATATATATATATGAGAGAACCGGAATGCAACAGAAGTCATTAAAAAATTTTTAAAAATATCATTCATGTCAGTCACTATGATGAAAAGAATCGAATGACGATCGATTAATCATTTATTTCAAGGACGATTTTTTATATAAAGTTTTTACCCTTCGGAGTTTCTCTTTCTAATTTCATTAAATTCTGAAGGGCATTCTACGTTCTGTGTTATGTAAGTAAACTGTAATATATATATATATATATATATATATATATATATATATATATATATATATATATATATATATATATATATATATATATATATTATATATATATATATATATATATATATATATATATATATATATATATATATATATATATATATATATATATATATATTATTTAATTTTTTTTTTTTTTTTTTTTTTTTTTATTTTAAAAATTTATTTATTCATTTTTTTTTAATTCCAAAAAATAAATAAATAAATAAAT
>SEYY01008978.1:20000-32500 GCA_009176605.1 Armadillidium nasatum
TTGATTCAATAAAGAGAAAGTAGTAAAAGTTTTAAATAGAAAACATGTTGGGTATTTTTCAAAGAATCCATAATGTCAATTTAAAAGAAGATCAGAATTAAGATTTTCCAACTATATTTTTTTACTACGAATTTGGAAACTTTTAAAAGAGCATTAGTTAAAAAAGTTAAAAGAAGTCGAACTACCAAAAGCAACGACTAATTGTAGTTTGTTATGAGAGTCGAAGTCATAAGATAGAAAAGTCAGAAGACTTCAAATTAGTAACACGATAACAGGTGAATGTAGTTGAATACAAAAATGTAACAAAGTAGATTTTTCTATCAGAATCCTGTAAGACTCAAACTTGTTAGGTGGTTAGGGTTGGGTTAGGAGGGGTGGTGCTCAACGAGATAAAACTAACGACTCTTTAGTACGCTTTCCAATCACTTTCTTCCAGTCGAACTGTTCATTCATTCTAGTTGCACAATAGCTATTACAGCAGGCATTACTCTATTGAATTCTAAAGTCAATAGTACCTTTCACTCCTTGACGAGAGCGGGTCTGACGTCTTTCCAAACAGCCTCATCTTTTCTCTCCCTATCTGTGACCCCAAATTAAACTGCAATGCTTACTCATTCACGTACTACAATCGTAAAATCTGAAACGACTCTTCCATATTCAATATTCCCACTTCCTTTAACTTGCACACTTTTAAAAGCCAGGTGTCGAGATATTCAACTTGACATCAGAAATAATGGGAAATTGAACAAGCTTCTTTCAGGTGTTAAACCATTGCTCTTTTTTCATGCAGTTCATATTTCAAAGTCTATTGAAAAAGAAACAAACACACTTTTTTCACCTTCTCCAATTTACCTACCTTATTTAATTAGGTTAACCTAAAATTAGCCAAATCAAACTCCAAATATTTCACCTTTTGTTTATACACATATGAAGGCTACAAATACACATGAATTTATACTTACATACTTACATGCATACATGAAGATAGAAAGTATAAATCTTAAGATGAATAAGAGGATCTAACGAGCATGTAATTACATCGTAAATTGGGAAAGACATCTGATTAGTAAGGGCAAAATATTAATTACATATTTTTATTTAATATATGAAATACTTTATTTTTTATTCAGCTTTTATACCTATTTTTTTTTTTCACTTTAGATTTTTCTTAACTAAATTGCGTACAGATAATTTACTGCTTTTTCATATTAATTAATTTTTAAAGCTAATAGATAAAGTGCACACACACACACACACACACACACATATATATATATATATATATATATATATATATATATATATATATATATATATATATATATATATATATATATATATATATATATATATATATATATATATAGAGAGAGAGAGAGAGAGAGAGAGAGAGAGAGAGAGAGAGAGAGAGAGAGAGAGAGAGAGAGAGAGAGAGAGAGAGAGAGAGAGAGAGAGAGAGAGAGAGAGAGAGTTTTGCTGTTTATCATAAAAAATATTTAGAATATTTATATATAATTTTAAGGGTTCTGTTATTTTTCAATGTCTAACTTATTTGATTTAGCACTTTCAAATACAATATATAAAAATATATATAAAATATAAAATATATAAAATAACATTTGTTTTAAGTGATTAGCAGAAGATCCTGCGATCAGTAAGACTTTATCAATTTCACACAAATAAGGTTCTCTAAAATGCATCTGCGGAAGTGCATGAAAATATGAAGCTCTCAGAAGACAAGGTTCCTTTCTCTACTGAAATAGATTATAATTTAATTATAATAGATTATAATTTAAATTTTTATAATTTAATTTGTGTCCGGAGAACAGTTTCCATCTAGCAAATTTTCATTTTCAAAGAAATTATATTTTTGCTTTAAAACTAATTTTAAAAGAGTGTAGTTCATAATTTCTGATCCTCAAAAAATAATATTTTTAAAATAATTTTTTTTATTCTAATAGATACAAATTTTTAAGTTAAATTGAAATTGTTTTTGCATCTTTTGCCTAATCTTAACTCATAAATACATACATAAATATATGTATGCTATTTATTAAGCAAAACACGATAGCAGCCTTTTCTCGTCAGTCTCATTCTCTCTCTCTCTCTCTCTCTCTCTCTCTCTCTCTCTCTATATATATATATATATATATATATATATATATATATATATATATATATATATATATATATATATATATATATATATATATATATATATATATATATATATATATATATATATATATATATATATATATATATATATATATATATATATATATATATATATATATATATATATATATATATATATATATAATATATATATATATATATATTTTAATTTTTTAAACTGTCAATATCTACAAATCTTTTAATAAAAATATATCTAATCAAAGAAAAAAAAATTTTTAATAAAAGTTTTCAAACACGAATTTATTTCAATAATTGAAAGAGAATAAAAGGTTTAATTTTTTTATAGTCATTGAATTTCACAATTCATTTGGTTGTTGCATATATATATATATATATATATATATATATATATATATATATATATATATATATATATATATATATATATATATATATATATATAGGGAGTGGACATAGTGCCGTCCGAAGCGATGAAAGTACTCCCCATGGGAGTTAACCCGCGGGGCGATAGGGTGAGCTAGATCATTATGTTTCACTCCGTTGCCCTATAGTTCCATTTCTTTACAGGTTTCATCTTCTCAGAGGGTCTCTAGAGTACCCTCGTCTTCATATTGGGGTGTTTGTGCTCCCACTTCCTTCACATATTCCAACAAATATAAAACCGTTTACTCGTACATTACCTTAAAAAATATCAAAAATTGCAAAAGATAAAGCTGCCTCGGAGATGCTTGGAAGACGTTATCCATAGAATGCTCCTCATTTATCCACCCCTTTCCCATCACCACTTGGGAGTTGGTAGCCTCCGGTGATTGGGTTTGTACCACCAAGACCTCTATGCCGACTTGCCATGGTATACGGTCTTTCTTCCATTAATTTCATTAATTTTCATTAAATTTTTCCATTAATTCTTCGACTATCTTAACTCCAAATTAGAAAACATTTTTTCTTCTCCTTTCTCTGAAATCATCATTTTGGGTGATTTCAATGTTCCACGCAGAAAATGTTTTTCATTTAGTTCTCATGATCCAGCAGGCGAAATCGCCTACCACTTTTTAAATCCAGAACAACCTTGAGCAGTTGGTGCAACTCCCTACCAGTATCTCTGACCGCCTTGGTGAAGAACCCAACATACTTGATTTTTTCCTAACTTCTTATCCTTCTCCTTATCACGTTGACTGCCATTAGAGCGACGAAAAAACTTTCCTAACGTTTTTAGGGAGTTTAAAGTTTAGAAGTTATTTCTTTTTGGAATTTCAAGTCTACGGTAGGCCACATAAAAAAATTTTTTGGTCTGAAATTCCCTATTGGCTATCACTTTTGCTGTCAGATCAGAAAAATTGTATTTGCCCAATGTACTTCGAAAGAAAAATTGTTAAAAAAAAAAAAATTCCAAATTTTTTTTTTTTTTTATAAAAAAAACTTAACTTCTACAATATTTTTCTATATATTATTCGTCTAACTTGTTTTTTCCGAGATATCTTCAAAAAGGGTCCATTTTTGAAAATTTCAAAAATTTAAATTTGAGAGACTATACCTTTCTTCAAACAAATATTATTTTAAATGTTTTAAACAAGTTATAGACCCCTCTTCTAAAAATATTCATTTTTTTTTAAATAATTTTTTTTCTCCGGAAAAAAAAAAAAAATTTGAGTGACTATAACTTTTTTCGACGTGATATCAAAAATCTGGAGACGTTTCTGGCATTTCGGTCACTCTCTGTACTTTGTCTAAAAGTCTTCCGCAAGAACGGCCTCCGCCTTCGGTGAGGAGACGTTTCTTGCATTTCGGTCTCACTAACTGATCTAATTTGCTATTGTACTTTTCTGATTTCCCATGGAATGGTTACTGTTTCATTGAGAGGGGACTCCCTGAGTGTGAAAAGCGCATAACCGAGGTGATCCATATTCTTTCCTTTCAGCTAAACTTAGCAAACTTGATTTACCTCTGACTGTTCTCTTTCTATTCCTCGCAGGAATGCTGCCTTTAGGGACTACTGTCGTCTTCAAACTCCAGAAACTCACGCAACTATATTTCATCCCGGAATCGAGCAAAATCTATTTTCCATAGCAACAAAAACTCATTTCTCCTTTTAAAATACAAAATCTTTCTGTTTATTCTTCTTCACGCCTTCTGGAATTTGCAAAAATTGTCAACTAACTTTGCTTTTTCCTCTTTTCCTCCTTTAGAATCTTCTACCGGCATAACTGCCATTTTGCCTTCCTCAAAAGCTGAACTCTTCGTTCAAACTTTTGCCTCTAATTCAACCTTAAATGATTCCAGAGCTGTTCCTACTCCTTCAGCCCCCTCCAACTAATTTATGCCTATAATTTTAATTTCTTCTAAAGTCGTTATTTCTATGGCAGAGAAAACATGGTCGTTTTCAATGTCACCAAAACTCAATTACTCCATCTCTCTACTCGACACAATCTTCCACAAAACTATGATTTCTTCTTCGAAAACACACAACTGAAACTTACATCTCATTTTAATATTCTTGGCGCTTTTTTTCTCGTGATCTTCCTTGGAAAGATTACATTACTTCTCTTTCTAAACAAGCTTAGGTGTCCTGAGCAGTCTTCAGAATTTTTTCACTCCACCCCAGTTCCTTTTCTTTATAGGTGTGTTGTTCGCCCTCTATAAGGAGTATGCCACACATCTGGGGTGGTTTCACTCATACAGCTCTCCTTGAAAAGTGGGGTCAAGGGCCTTTTCGTCTTATCAACTCTCCTACTCTCACTAATTCTCTCCAATCTCTTTCTACCCGTCGAATTGTTGCGTCACTCTCTCTATACTATCGCTATTACAATGAACACTGCTCTTCTGAACACTCTCGTTACATACCTCCTACACTGAGAAGGGTTAGTGTGACACCTCTTTCTACACCGTCTCATCCTTTCACTGTCCAACTCTTTGACCCTGGACTTAACCGATATGCTCAATCTTACATATACTCTACTGGTAAAGTCTGGAACACACTCCCTTCGTCTATTTCCCAACTTCCTATAACATACACACCTTCAAACTCTGTGCATCGGGACATGTCAGCCTTTAATTCGACCAAGTTTCCGATTTTTTCCCTAATTCAGTGGTGGAAATTTTAGTTGGCATCTAGCCTATACCCACTAGAGGTGATATATATATATATATATATATATATATATATATATATATATATATATATATATATATATATATATATATATATATATATATATATATATATATATATATGCAATCCGTTTTCTTTTTTTCATCTATAATAATTCATTTCTCTAAATACATTCACGAATTTTTTCACTTTTAAAACTTTGACATTTGATAACTTATAATGTTTCCGAATGTCTGATATTAAGTTTTTATAACTTCTTAAGAAGTTCCATTAGAGTATTTTTATATTTTAATATTCTTCGTTATATATATATATATATATATATATATATATATATATATATATATATATATATATATATATATATATATATATATATATATATATATATATATATATATATATATATATATATATATATATATAGTAAGGGTGGCGCTTTTGAGGGGTGCAGGATTATGGGACGAGCTTTTGACTGGTAAAAAATCCTAACGAGATATTGATCTGCAATTGCAAATCACAACGCTCAAATTGACCTCACGCTCTTTCCTGACACCGTTTTGGGGGTTCAACCCATCGAAATTAACATGAACTCAGTGGAAGGGGCCCTATATATATATATATATATATATATATATATATATATATATATATATATATATATATATATATATATATATATATATATATATATATATATATATATATATATATATATACGTACATGGTTCCTCACATGCAAATCAAATTTGGTTTAAGCGCTTTTCTCTCAATTTCTTTTTCAATTCTTATTTAATCATCTACATTAAAAAATTTGCATTTTTATTTTCTGTAATTAGTTTGATAGACGTTTCTTGACATTTTTAATGGTTTGCCCTTTTTCCTTCTTTAAAATATATTTGGAAAAAATTTATATCTTATAAATAATATATTATATATATATATATATATATATATATATATATATATATATATATATATATATATATATATATATATTAATATATATATATATATATATATATATATATATATATATATATATCCCAAATATTTGTCTTGTCTATCGTTAAAAAAGAGTAAAATCCATGCGAGGTTTTAGCATTTCAACCCAACTGAAAATAAAGAATATTTCCCTGTCATCTTTGACATTATTGAAACCCATTTTAACTCATAAAACAAAGACTCACGTAGAGCGAGGCATCTATTTTTATCTTTGTTTATGTGAAGATTAAGGAAAAAAAAAAGTCAATAAAATGGGAGAGCAAAACTCGAGAAGAATTTAAATTTGAAAAAAATTTGAAAAAAAAATTTATATTTAAATTTATTTAAAAAAAAAAAAAAATTTTTTTTTTTTTATTTTTTTTTTTTTTTTTTTTTAAAATTTTTATATATATATATATATTATATATATATATATATATATATTATATATATATATATATATATATATATATATATATATATATATATATATATATATATATTATATATATATATATATATATATATATATATATATATATATATTATATATATATATATATATATATATAATATATATATATATATATATATATATATATATATATATATATATATATATATATATATATATATATATATATATATATATATATATATATATATATAATATATATATATATATATATAATATATATAATATATATTTATATATATAATATATATATATATAGTAATTCATATATATATATATATATATATATATTATAATATATATATATATATTATATATATATATATATTTATATATATATAATTATATATATATATATATATATATATATTAAATATTAAAAATAAAATAAGCCAATTACCTAAAGTTCTAATTCATATAAATAATATTTTGAAGAAATATATATAAATATATATTTAAAATATTATTATATATATATTTTATTATTTATATATTTTATATATAATATAATTAATAATATATATATATATATATATATATATAATATATATTATATATATATATATATATATATATAAATATGTAAGGGAAGGTTCGAGCAAAACTTTCCTCTTTGTGTGAACCAATGTCTTTCATTGTAATGGCCTAACCCAAGGTTTTTCAAACTTTTCATCGTGACCCTATTTCATCATATAATTTCTTTCACGAGACCTTCCCAAATTACTATAAGATTGAAAAAAAACAAAAACGAATAAATGATGAACATTTTATCAAAATCTAAAATTTTTAAGATTAAGGTTATCTCTAAGGATTGGTTTAGTTACATATTGTGAAACCAAAGGTAAAAATCTTGCCTCAATATTGGTGATGGCGGGCCTTTATACAGTTTCTAATATTGGTGATGGCTGGCCTCTATACAACATCTAATATTGGTGATGGCGGGCCTCTATACAATATCTAATTTTGGTGATGGCGGGCTTCTATAAAATTTCTAATATTGGTGATGGAGGGCCTCTATACAACATCTAATATTGGTGATGGCGGGCCTCTATACAATATCTAATTTTGGTGATGGCGGGCTTCTATAAAATTTCTAATATTGGTGATGGAGGGCCTCTATACAACATCTAATATTGGTGATGGCGGGCCTCTATACAATATCTAATTTTGGTGATGGCGGGCTTCTATAAAATTTCTAATATTGATGATGGAGGGCCTCAATACAATTTCTAATAATTGTGATGGCGGACCTCTATACAATTTCTAATATTGGTGATGGCGGGCCTCAATACAATTTCTGATATTGGTGATATCGGGCCTCAATACAATTTCTATGTCCTCTTCTATGTCTATGTCCTAACGATACTTTCTTTTAATATATTTAAAAGTTTTCGAAAGATCCACTGTGATGAACTCTGCCCTAACCTGTTGTCTTCATAGTTTAGGAAATAAAATAATCCTTATATACATATTATAAAGTTAAATGACAAAGGATTTTATAAAATATTTTAAAAAATATCGTTCTTCTGGACAAAAAGTTCGATGAACGTAAAAACTTGTGGCTTGTGAAGAAACTTCTATTTATGCATAATCGAGTTCCTTCATATTTTCTGTCTAAGATTAAATTGTTAGAAAGTCTTTTAAATATTCTGACCCCACATTATTACTATTTCTTTCTTTGCGATATTTTTAATGGCAATATTTTTTTAGGTGTAATTGATATTACAACGATAATTAACTATTTTTAGCAAAATTGTGGCAGTAATTTTCGAAAGTGTTTTTTATATTGATCAAAATTAGTGCCAGGTTACAAAATAGTTTTCAGAGACTCTTTATTTATACGATACTCTTAAAACTCTGCTATTAAAAGAGTAAAATTAATATATATATATATATATATATATATATATATATATATATATATATATATATATATATATATATATATATATATATATATATATATAATATATATATATATATATATATATATATATATATATATATATATATATATATATATATATATATATATATATAATTATAAATTTTTTTTTTTTTTGAAGGTAAGCAATAAAAAATTTTATTAAAAAAATATGTAAAACAAATATAATAAAATAAAATGAAATTTCTCTTTTTACAACAAAAAAATACAAGATGATGCAAATACATGCATTGACGTTCATCCGTTTTAGATTGGCGAACAGACTTCATTATGTTTTTTCTCTGTTAGAGGAAAAGGTTTGAACTTTTTCTTTATATATTATATATATATATATATATATATATATATATATATATATATATATATATATATATATATATATATATATATATATATATATATATATATATATATATATATATATATATAACGGTAGAGTGATTGACTCAGGTGCTTGAGGGCGCCGGTTCGATCCCACTTCGAGATCCTAGGTATATACTACCTAGAAAAGTTCCTCTCCTCGAATAGGGCAGTGCCCGTGTGATGTGAACTTTAAAAAAAATGCGTGTGCGTGTGCGTGCGCGTGCGTGTGTGTATATATATGCGTATGTGTGTTGGTATCTGAGTGTGCACTCAAGATCTCTATATATTAATCCACTTAATCCACTTACGAAACATTTTCTTGGAAATGGGAAGTTAATTGCTTTGATGAAGATTAAATTAAATAATTTATTCCTTGACTCTTCAAAATGATTTACCTTTTATAGCACCAAAAATAAATTTAAATTGTGCTTTATTAAACGTATTTTCTTTCCATTCGTTGAGAATTTATAGATAATATGTTTAGGAAGAGTGATTTATTTGATGTTTTTATATGTATCTTGGGTAACATGTTATTACAATTTTCTCATTATATATATATATATATATATATATATATATATATATATATATATATATATATATATATATATATATATATATATATATATATATATATCATATGAAATGAAATGGTTAATAATCTGAACATCACCACATTAAACTTGCCTCTCAATAAACTTAATTTTTCCACATATGGGCTGAAAATTTGCTAGTTTTTTACTATTGTATCAAGAAACTACTAATTTCGCAGAGTTTATGTCGATTAGATTAGAGTTTTCCAAACTCTGGTCTGTTGAGGAGTCCCCAAATTGGACAAAGGATTTTTACGGAGCCCTAGCAAAAATCTATACTGTAATAATATATAATATATAATAATACAAAATAAACATGACAAAAACTAAAATAAAAGTTTATTTTTAGCATTAAAAATTTTATAATTTTTGGCCTTTCAACTCCACATTCAATGCAAAGTCCATTAGGTTTCTCCAGCATTGCCAGTTCAAGTGAAACTAGAACTCAAATTACTGTCATCATATTTTTTGCTAGAAAATTTAACAGTTTTATTAGTGTCCACTATGAATGAAATATTCGACAGTTTTTCAACAGATTGTACACTACTTTCGCTTGATTCATATTTCTTTATTTTTAACCACTTTTCATTTTAAAGGATATATTGTATAATTATTAAGCACTCTTAAACAGTATGGATGAACAGTAGTGTATACTTTTGGCACGTTGTCGTTAATTGATTACTGACATCTACCAGAACAAAACGTAAAACAACGTGTTGTCAGATAAATAAAATAACATGTATACGATAATTTTCCTTAATGTCCAAAAAGAGTCTGAGATAGTTACAAATTTGTCTTTTTTTTTCCTATAAATTTTTTTCATTTTTAATAAATTTATACAAATAATTTCCTGATTAAATATTCAAAGAATAACTTAGGAGAACCTGCTCATCACTCACGGAGCACTAGGGTTCCTAGGAGCCACTTTGGGAAATCCTGGATTAAATGATCATATTCCTTTCTATATTGATACAATGCAGAGTTACAGGTCACCAATTCTTAAATTACAGGTCATGTTGATACATAAATCTTTTAAAATCATCTGTTTTACCAAAATATTTTAGGTTACAGTTCTTGGAACTTATGCTATAAATACCAACATATATATATATATATATATATATATATATATATATATATATATATATATATATATATATATATATATATATATATATATATATATATATAAATATAATATATATAATATATATATATATATATATATATATATATATATATATTATATATTATATATATTTATTATTTATTATTTATTCCTTTTTTTATTTTTTTAAAAAATTTAAATTAAAAATATTTTTAAAAAAATATGATCTTTCAAAAAAAAAAAAAATTTGTCGCTGAGGTTTCTTAATTTGAACATTTTTCTTTTGTTGCTTTTCTGATTTCCTTGAATAAGGATCCATGGGAGTAGGGATCGGAACACATGGTTTCTTTTTAACTTTCTTTTTCTTGTTTTTAACTATTTGTTACTTTCTTTTATATTTTTAGAACAAAATTTCTACACATAGGTGGATAAATTAAGGGCTCATTCCGATATATATATATATATATATATATATATATATATATATATATATATATATATATATATATATATATATATATATATATATATATATATATATATATATATATATATATATATATATATATATATATATATATATATATATATATATAACTGGTGAAATGGTTCTCGAATATATTAAAGGAGAGATGATATTAAATGGTCTTGCATCGAACCAATGAAAAGTTTGGCATTTGCAATGAAGCAAAAAAAAAAAAAAAAAAATGCTGAGTTATTCAAGCGATTTAATATACGATGAAAATTACCATGGAAAAATATTCAATAGCTCGATTTTCCTTTAGTAAAATGAGTCAAGCTAGAAACATTTTTCTATATTACGAAGAATTGAAATTTCTTTTAACAAATTATAAATTACAAAAGCTTGTCACGTATATATATATATATATATATATATATATATATATATAATATATATATATATATATATAATATATATATATATATATATATATATATATATATATATATATATATATAAATGAGTAAAACTGATAATCGTTAAATATAATAAAGTAATCATTAGATTGATCTGGTAAGGGAGTTATAGATAGAAAATTAAGATCGATACCCTTATACAAAAATTATTTCTAATATTGTACCAACCTGTAAATTCAATTGAAAGGAGAGTTATAGATAGAAAAATAAGATAGATTCTCTTATACAAAAATTATTTTTAATATTGTACCGCTCAATATATTAACTTGATGGAGTTATAGATCGAAAAATAAAATTTTTGATGCCCCTGTACAAAAGTTTTCTAATATCACATCAATCAATAAATTGATTTGGTATGGGAGTTATAGATAGAAAAATAAGATCTATACCCTTGTATAAAAGTTATTTCTAATATTGCACCGTTTCAAATCTGAAGGTAAAAATTTAAATTTTACTGAAAATTAATTCATATATATATATATATATATCTGTCCCACCCTGTCAGTGGGACCACCGTCATTTAGCCTTTACACTCTTTCTTCTATCCTTCTTGATTCCTCTAGAATTATGTTTCTCAGCACATGTTTCCATTGCTAGTTCTTGAATTTTGAATTCAAAATAAGGGTATTTCACATTGTAAATATAACTATCATCTTCTCCAATCTAGAGTCTAAAGTCTTTCTTCTACAGTTCTCTAGAATAGGGGCTTTCAACTTGGGGGCGCGCCCCCTGGGAAGGCTTGACAGCCTCCCATTAATTTGTGCAATAAAGTTAAAATGCAATTATAAAGAGGCATTGAAGTTGGAGAGTTAAATAAATAAATA
>SEYY01008978.1:35000-37500 GCA_009176605.1 Armadillidium nasatum
TTTAATTTCAGGATGAAGCGAAGTTTCCTTTTTTTTTTTTTTTTATTATTACTTTTATTCAATTTTTTTTTTTATTTTTTATTATAATTAAAATTTGTATAAAAATTAATCTGGGTAAGTGAATATACTTTCAAAAATTAATAGACTTGAAAGCAAGATAGAAACTTTTGTGTGTGTGTGTGTGTGTGTGTGTTCGTGTGTGTTCGTGTTGTTCGTGTGCGTGTGTGTATTATATATATAATATATATATATATATATATATATATATATATATATAATATATATATATATATATATATATATATATATATATATATATATATATATATATATATATATATATATATATATATATATATATATATATATATATATATATATATATATATATATATATATATATATATATATATATATATATATATATATATATATATATATATATATATATATATATATATATATATATATATATATATATATATATATATATATATATATATATATATATATATATATATATATATATATATATATATATATATATATATATATATATATATATATATAATATAGAGGAGAAGTCCCTCAGAGTGTGCAGAAAGCATTACCGAGGTGATTCTCTCTGGCATGGAGGAGTACATTCCATTTTCTTTTTCTTCTACTAAACCTAACAAGCCTTGTTTTAACTCGCCTTGTTCTAAAGTTATTTGCCGTAGTGATGCTGCCTTCAGGAATTACTATCGTCTTCAAATTCCAGAAAATCACGCAGTTTATGTTTCATTCCGAAACAGTGAAAACTCTATTCTCCGTAACACTAAAAACTCTTTTCTCCGTTGAAAATGCAATAATCTTTCTGGTTCCTCTTCATCCCGCTCTTTCTGGGATTTTGCAAATCATGTCAACTCTAACTTTGCTTCTTCCTCTTTCCCTCCTTTAGTATCCTCCGACGGCACAACTGCTGTTTTACCTTCTTCTTATATATTATATATATATATATATATATATATATATATAATATATATATATATATATATATTATATATATATATATTATTATATATAATATATACATATATATACATATATATATATATATATATATATATACATATATACATATATATATATATATATATAAATATATATATATATATATAATATATATATATATATATATTATATATATATATATAATATATATATATATATATATATATATAATATATATATTATATATTATATATATATATATATATATATATATATATATATATATAAAAATTTTTTTTTTTTTTTTTTTTTTTTTTTTTTTTTTTTTTTTTTTAAAGTTATTTTTTTTTTTTGAAGACTTCAAAAACTCTTCAAAACTTTGAAGGAAAAAGAATTTTTCCCTTTATTTTATCATGTAAAAATATGTCATTGAAAATATTTTATAACTTTGCTTCTCTTTGTTTCTGTATTCATTGCACTACTACTACTACTACCACCATAAATTATAATAATAATAGTAATAATAATAATAAATAATAATATTAATGATAATAATAATGATAGAAATAACAATAATGATAGAATAATTGTACTGAAAGTAATGAGAATATAAATATTGTTATTAAATTAGCACATTAGTAATCGCAATAACGATCTTAGCAAAATAAAAATGAAAAATAATAATAATAATAATATAAATAATAATAAAATATTATTATGAATTATTATTATTATTATTATTATAATTATTGTTATCATAATAATAATAATTATTAGCATTATTATTAGTAGTAGTGCTTTCCTTTCCTCATTTAATTACTTATTTTATATATTTATTTATGTGTTTATTTATGTATTTCTTTAATTATTTCTTTATGTATTTCTTTATGTATTTCTTTAGTATTTAGTGAATGAAATTTATCCTTCTTAATACAATGATATTTTATAAACATTTCAACTCTATGCTTTTATTTTCTTCAAGGACGTTTTAAAGTTATATTTATTTTCTCTTTTACTTATTTGAAAAAGACTTTCTTCAATTTCTTTTTCAATTTGTTTGCTGAAATATGTTATCTATTGAGTAAGTAGTTTACGTTACAGCAATTTACATAATACATTTCTTAACTCTATAGATTTGTGTATACCATTGACTTAATACGTAAGTTTAGAGAAAAATATTGTATAAATGTATTGAATAAGGGAGTCGTCTTCATACTATCTATATCATTCAATTCAAGGAAAATAGAATAACGTGTATTTTAAATAAATAAAACTGAAATAAGAGTGAGTAACATTTGAATGTAAAGTAAGTTCTTAGGTAAAATTGTAGACTAATTTATGTAATGAGAACAGGATTTTCGATACTCTCTTTAGCGGGGTAGGGGAAGTGGAGGGGAGGATTAGATTTTATCTTATTATCTTACCAAAGGTAAAGACTTTATAAAAATAGAAGGTGAAACTCTTATTCTGTACCAATACCGAAATTCCAACATACTGAATAGGTGTT
>SEYY01008978.1:57500-68364 GCA_009176605.1 Armadillidium nasatum
TATATATATATATATATATATATATATATATATATGTGCTGGCATGAGAAGATGATTGATAATATTCCAATATTCCTCAAACCAATACTGAATAAACCATTTGGGATCTTTGTATGGTGAATTATCATCATGGAATATGCTGGTCAAAGTAAGAATTTCCTCATGGAGGATGTTAAGATATTCATTCTCAGTCATCCGACCATTGATAGTAATGATAGGACCAGCTGAATATCACGATATGGTTACCCATATTATAGTAGAACTACCCACCTGGTTTGTCGAAAGCAAGCTGTTCCGATAGTAGGTTTCTTTTGGGGTTCTCTAAGTATAAACCTACCCGTTCATTGTGAACATTGTAAAGGATGATTCGTTGAACCACACGACCACACGACATTATTTCAATCATCAATTTTCCAGGTTTTAAGATTGTAGCATCACTTCTTTCGTAGCTCAGCGCTAACCAGTTATAAAAGGTTTCGAAATTGCATCCTTTCCATGAATTTGTGGAGAGCTCTTACCTTACTAACCTTGCCGAAACAGTACTGCTCAGGAGGGCGCTGAGTTCAGCTGTACACTTTGCCGCGGTAATTTTATGTTGTTTAGCCATAATCCTTTTTAATGCTCGAAAGTTCCCTCTGTTAACTTTGGCTTACTTAAAATATGACGATGACGATGACATTTTATCATGGTTTATTGAAACTGTCAACACTATCGGTACTGTCACTTGTAACACGTTTTTGTTATAGATCCCCACGTTGAGAATCAACGATTCGCCCCCTTTCGAAATCTGACAGGTCACACATTTCACCATCAGCTTATTTTAACCGTCGCACAACAAAGCGTGAAATACACTGAAATATAATCTAGAATATATATGTATATATATATATATATAATATATATATTATATATATATATATATATATTATATATAACTATATATATATATCTACCGTATATATATTATATATATATATATATATATAATATTTTTTTTTTTTTTTTTTAAATTATTAAATTTTTTAAAATATATTTAAATTAATAAATACTTACAAAAAAAAAATATGATAAAATTGAAGAATGAATCAAAAATAAGAAAACGTTATTAAACAAACTGCTCGAATACAAATGAGAAATGAAAGATGCTTGAAGCATCCCCAATGTGGAGGCCATAATTCAATGAGACCAAAGTCCAATAAAAGAGAGTGAGTGAGTAGAGTTTCGAATTGAAGAGAATGTATTTCTATCGGTTTTTTATCTATCAGAAATAGTCAGAGGTTTACCTTTACTGAATTCACAAAGAATTTACACAAGGAATTCGTTGCAAAAATTGAAATGTAACTTCGAATTTAATTTTAAGCTGATAGAAGTTTGAGTCTTTATATATATATATATATATATATATATATATATATATATATATATATATATATATATATATATATATATATATATATATATATATATATATATATATAAATATATATATATATATATAATATATATATATATATATATATATATATATATATATATATATATATATATATATATATATATATATATATATATATATATATATATATATATATATATATATATATATATATATATATATATATATATATATATATATATATATATATATATATATATATATATATATATATATATATATATATATATATATATATATATATATATATATATATATATATATATATATATATATATATATATATATATATATATATATTATATATATATATATATATATATATATATATATATATATATATATATATATATATATATATATATATATATATATATATATATATATATATATATATAATAATAGATATCAATAATTTGGAATAAAAAATTATTTAGTTATTAGTTACATTAAATAGGTTAGTTTAGGTTAAGTCTGTTTATGTTAGATTAGTTATAGTTAAATACTATACTATATATATTAAATTAAAAAAACAGGTGTTTAGTTACCGAAATATGGATGTTAATTTCTTGATATATAAGACCAGAAATATGCTTAACTTATATATATATATATATATATATATATATATATATATATATATATATATATATATATATATATATATATATATATATATATATATATATATATATATATATATATATATATATATATATATATATATATATATATATATATATATATATATATATATATATATATATATATATATATATATATATATATATATATATATATATATATATATATATATATATATATATATATATATATATATATATATATATATATATATATATATATATATATATATATATATATATATATATATATATATATATATATATATATATATATATATATATATATATATATATATATATATATATATATATATATATATATATATATATATATATATATATATATATATATATATATATCAACCTATAACAATTATTATAGATCAATGACAGGGAAATTCCATCTATTAAATTAAAATGAGACTGATTTTAATGACAGCTTATACTAAACTCTCTTTACTGTATCAGTAAAATTCTTCTCTCGCGGGAAAAAAATTGAATCCTTCATTGCAACTAAAAGGATATTCGTATATAAGGAAAGTTAATAAAAGGACCTGAACTGTGGAATGGGACTTCATATGATGATACTCCAGTTCCAAATACCAAAGCTCATGCAATTTTCCTATCCCCTTCAGATTCCCGTTACTTAGGGTTACTTAATCTTAAGTTTGACTCTACTGCTGCTGCTGCTGCTGCTTAAAAGGGGCTTTCACTTTACGCTATGCTACAATTATTGTTTTCTTAATTGTTAAAATAAAGAAAATAGGACTTAGTAGCCGACGTTTCAACTCTTCTTATTTTTCCCTCTTTTCAAGTCATTTGACAATATATTTTAAAAGTCATTACATACATACATACATACCTTATATACATACATACATACATACATACATACATACATACATACATAATACCCAAGGATATATATATATATATATATATATATATATATATATATATATATATATATATATATATAATATATATATATATATATATATATATATATATATATATAAAACTATGTAAAGAAAGAAAAATTGAAAGTAGTCCTTAGATAATAATATAAAATAGAAACAGTTCTTGCAACGGAAAAAAGAAATTAGGAATTTATGGCCTGAAATAAGTTGGTCAATAAATTTAAATTTAAACTTGACTTAATTTGGCAGACACGTCTTTTTAAATCTCAAATTGGCTAGATACATTTGGCAAAATTTTGTGTACTTTCACTTCCGTGCATGAATACAATTTGTACAGTAGTATAAATATATATATATATATATATATATATATATATATATATATATATATATATATATATATATATATATATATATATATATATATATATATATATATATATATATATATGCAGGGTGATTCTGGAGGAATAGTGAATATTTTTTCACAGGTTATATAATTAATTATTATTTATGGTAAAAAAGATCTAATAAGCACATACCCAATTCTTAGTTGTTAATGGGATTCAGTGGTTTAAAGCAATGATGATTGCTAAGAACTGCACCAGTTTCACACAATCTGATGTAAACACTATTAATCACTCTTGAATCTGATATTCTGCTATCCGGAAATAGCAAACGAGGTACCCTTTTAGCAGAAAGATAATTTAACACAAAACCCATACACAAACGACATATCAGCATATTATACACTTTTCGCTAATTTTTATTGTAATACACATTATCAGTTTAAGTCCTATATTGAATAAAACTAAACTAATTTATAGTTTAGACTTTTTGTAGTTGTAATCAGTGTTGGTGATTTTTTTATTAATGAATAATAATAAAAAAAAATCATGACTTTTTTTATTTGCTTAATTTTTTTAAATTCTTTTTAGTCATCTTTTTATTTCTTAAATTTTGTAGGTTTATCTGCCTCAGTTATACTAAATTATGAAATTTGGTAAATATAATTAGTTAGCTAACGTAAGTTATCTAAATTATAATTTTTTAAAAAAGTTCAAATTATATTTTTAAGTTTTTTATTTAAAGATGACAAAATATAAGACAGATAGAACAATTTACCTGTGTTTCAATTTTAAATTTTAAAGAAAAAGAGAAAACAATCCAATACTGTATATTTATTTCCAAAAGTATTTTATGGTACTCTGTTGTTATTTAAAATTTATTATTGTATTATTAAGATTAATTTTTTAAAAAGGAATTTACTTTTAGCTTCTCTACTCTCAACACTTAAAAATTTTGAAGAAAAATAAAGGAAATTGAATGCTAGAATTACGATATAGAAAATAGAGATAGTTAGAAGTAGTGCATTAAATGTTAGTGAATTGATTATGTTAAACAATTTTTAAATGAGAGAAAATAAAACATTTTGTAGTAGATAGTTTATTCATTTAAACTCTAAAACTTTTTATTCTTTTCTGCATCCTTTTTTTATTCACCTCTGCAAAGCTTTATAATTCTATGGAGCAAATTAACATCAATAAACGTTTTAGTATAAGCTTATTTTTATATTTACGTTATTAATTAAATAATTAACCTAAATATAGGATATCCTATAGCCAGACTAATTTTAAATTAAATTTGATATTAATTAGGAAAAGTTATTAAAAAAAAAACCCACACACACCGAAAAACTAATGAAATTTATAATTTTTATATAATTCACATGCCTTTTACAATAAATATCAAAAGCTAGAATTCAAAGCTAAAAGAGTAATGCCCAAAGGCCAATAAATTGCTAAAAAATACCTTGGTACTTTAATTAATTTTAGTCTCCAGCTCAATTAAATTTTAAAATTTATATTAATATTAATATAATTTCTTATTTTTCTACAAGTTTTCTTATTATATTTTCTCTTATTATATATTTACCTAAATGTTAAGACGGTGACGTCATATTAAAAAAAAAAATAATGATTTAAAAAAAGAAAAAAGTATTAAAATAAATTGATTTAAATCATTTGATTTAAGTAATGACAACTCGTTTTAATGACAAAGATCTTTTTTAGCTTAAAAACTACGAAAATTATTCTTTACCTTTTAAAATACAGTAAATTAAAAAAAAAAAAAACATAAATCATGATTTAATCCCATTTATCTAATGAAAAAACTGCTTCAAAACACCGTGTCTCATTAACCATTGAGAATTGGCTATATGTTGATTAGTACTTTTTTACTCGTAATAATTAGTTCTATCACTTGCCAAATTATTTACTATTCTTGATTTCACACTCTTCATATATATATATATATATATATATATATATATATATATATATATATATATATATATATATATATATATATATATATATATATATATAACATATTAGCCTATATTTATAATATAATAATATTTCCCTCCTATTAATATTATAAATATTTTATATATTATATAATAATATATATAGTGAATATTCTGTAATAGGGGCCGTATCCTTGAATGGTTCATAAATGACGGCTTTCTCTTGCCTTCGCGAAGAGAATTCTTCAAATTCAAATTATGTTTAAAAATTATGATTATATTTATTTCTAATATTAAATATTATCTAATTTATATATATTATTATTATTATCTATTATTATTATTTATTATTATTATTACTATATAATATTATTATAAATATTATATATATTATAATTATATTATATATTATTATATTATTCATTATTATATTATTACTATATAGTATTAATTTTATATTTTTAATTTATATTATATATAATAATATATAATATAATAATATTATATAATATTTTTATTTTATATTATTATTATTAATATTATTATATATATATATATATATACATTATAATTAATATATATATTATATATATATTATATAAATATATATAAATATTAGTAATTATATTGTATTATGGGCCTTTGAATGTGAACCACACCTAAACGTCAAGTTTTTGCATTTCATTTGACTTTTTCCAATTTCAGACTTCTTTGAACCATGGAAAGATACAATGGAGCAACGTGTTAAAGTTATTCAGGCTTATTATGAAAATGGGCGTTCAAATCAAAATGCATATCGTGCACTTCGTTTTTTTGGTCAATTTAATCGTCCAAATGTGCGTACAATCGGAAAAATCGTGAAAAAATTTGAGCAAACCGGGTCTGTAGGAGATTTGAAAAGACCAGTGCATGCTCGTACAGCTCGTACTGCAGAAAATATTGCTGCTGTTCGCGATAGTGTGTCTGAACAATTGCACCTCTCACGCTTCGTTGATGAACATTATGCATAAAGACTTGCATTTAAACGCTTACAAGGTGCAATTGACTCAAGAACTAAAGCCTCTTGACCATAAAAAATCATCTTCAGTGATGAGGCACATTTTCACCTCAGTGGATTCGTCAATAAGCAGAATTGCCGCATTTGGGCGAATGCTAATCCAAGAGTGATTGTCGAAAAACCAATGCACCCACAAAGAGTGACTGTTTGGTGTGGTTTATGGGCTGGCGGCATCATCGGGCCGTATTTTTTCCAAAATGAGGCCGGTCAGGCAGTTACTGTGAATGGTGTTCGAACTTTTTATGCACGAATTGGAATATGGATGTGGACGTTGTGGTTTCAACAGGGGTGCCTTGCCACACAGCTAACCAATTTTTTGCGCGAAAAATTCAAGGCCGTGTTATCTCACGTTGTGGCGATGTCATTCCGCCAAATCATGTGATTTGACACCGTTGGACTTCTTTCTTTGGGCTTATTTGAAAGAAAAGGTGTACGTCGATAAGCCAGCAACAATTCAAGAGCTAAAGGATGAGATAATTCGGCACATTAACGGCATAGAACCCCAATTATGCCTCAGCGTCATAAAATTTGGACCAAATGGAGGTGTGCCCGTTCGCGCGGGCCATTTGGCCGAAAAATACATAATTGAACATAATATTATCATAATAAAGTAATATGTACATAATCCTAAGAATTTTATTATAATTCAAAATAATCGGCCCTTATTAAAATATATATATTATATATATATATATATAATATTATATATATATATATATATATATTATATATATATATATATATAAATATATATTATATTACATATTTAATTTAAATTTTTAATTTTTTATTATTAAATTATATTTTACATTTCTGACATTGAATTAAATAATTATTTTCTTCATTAATTATTACTTAAGCACCTTATAACTATTCAAATTTTTAAATTTTTCTTTTTTCTTTTTTTTTTTCTTTTTTTCTTTTTTTCTTTTCTCTTCATTTTCTTTCAATTTTAATTTTCATTTTTTTAGTTTTAGTTTTTTTTTTTTATTTTTTCTATATAATTCTTATCTCCTCGTTTTTTTTTTTCATTTTTTTTTCTTTTTGTTTTTCTACAATTTACTTTTCTTTTCTTTCTATTTTTCTTCTTAAGTTTTACATTTTCTTTTTAAAGTTTTTGTTTCCCTTTTTCATTTTCATTTCTATTTCTTTTTTTTTTTTTTTTTTTTTTTTTTTTTTTTTTTTTTTTTTTTTTTTTTTTTTTTTTTTTTTTTTTTTTTTTTTTTTTTTTTTTTTTTTTTTTTTTTTTTTTTTTTTTTTTTTTTTTTTTTTTTTTTTTTTTATTTATTATTATATTATTATATTATTATATTATTTATTATTATTATTATTATTATTATTATTATTATTATTATTATTATATATTATATTATTATTATTATTTATTATTAATTATTATTATATTTATTATTATTATTATTATTATTATTATTATTATTATTATTATTATTATTATTATTATTATTATTATTATATTATTATTATTATTATTATTATTATTATTATTATTATTATTATTATTATTATAACAATTTTCATATTCTTGAGTTTCCCTGAGTTAGTCCTCGAATTTGATCTGTTTACCTTTGGAAATATTTTTGTTTGCTAAGCTTTATTAATTTCCCTTTTTTTGTCCTCAAAATATTATGAATTTGATTTTTCTAGGAACGCCTCAAACGTGGAGTGAGGAGGAAAAAAAGGCTTGGATAAAACAACAGGAATTAAAACTACAGTGCGATTCCCTCTCTATTTTGGAATTAAATGATACTTCAATTGGTGAGTTTCTCATTTTTATTTGAGTTTTTTTTTCCTATGCAGGAATTTTATAATTTAATTTCAATTTTAATTTTCAAGGTTTATTAAAAAAAAACTACATTTACATGTTTACAATATTACAGTAGGTCCTATACTACTAAATACAGTAATAATAATAGTTACATTTCTCGAAAAGGTCTTCTAAGGGGATACACATTGGATTCCATTGAGCCCCAAACTTTAGTAGATAAACATTTTAATTTATTTTAATAAATAAAATATTAATATGATGCATATAAAAAGCAATAATAATATAATGCAAAAAATAGTAACTAATAAAATAAAACACACCTCTAATGTAAATAATATAAAAAAAATAATAATTATAATGCTAATAGTAAAGGGGAAAACTCACACCTCTATGATGTAACATTTAACATTAATATTAATATGATGCACAATAAAAAAAAAAATAATAAAATTAATTAATAAATAATAACACACCACCTCTATGATGTAACATTTTTTAGGCTTCGTTTTGTAACCATTATATCTGGCCTGTTTTGTTGTATTCTAAATATCTGTTGGGATGGGGCAATCAAACATAATGAAATTCAAGATTAAATTATATTTTAAATAATATTAAAATATCATTGATCATTCAATATTAAATTATATTATTTTAAATTATTTTAAAATATTATTAATAGCATTGTTTAAAAAAATACACTTTTAGCAAATAATGAATGTAATAAGGGACTAGAGTATATTTTTTGCTTATACAGACTTCGAATTAATTTCTTAATACTGAGATTTGTTTTATATTTATATTTTTTATTTATTAAAAGTTTATGAGCATAAAATTTTCAACATTTACAAATTTAATTAATTTTTTTTTTTCCTAAAATAATCCTTTGTTTACTTTTAATTTTAATTTTAATTTTGAAAGTATAATTGCAATCATAATATAATTCACAAAAGAAAATTGTCAATTTACAAATAAGGTCCGGGAATTTTTTTAATTAAAAAAAAAAAAAAAAAAATTTCAACCCTAATAAAGTTAACAAGAATTTAAAAAATTCCTTTTTGAACAAAATATAAATAAAAGAACTTAAAGAGTATCTAAAATCAAAATAAATTTTTCTTTTTAATTTGCTCAGAAAAAAAAGTAATTTAAATAAGTAAAAATTGTTTTTAAAAAAAGAAAAGAGCGAGAGAGAGATAAAAAAGAACTCTGAAGTGGGTATTATATTCAAGGCTCAAAGTAATTCAATTAATTGAGGTCTCATTCTTTCTCTGAGGAATTTTACTGAAGAGACAAAAATAACGAGGGGAAAACTCGTATGTGAATACGGGCAAAGAAATTAAGTAATGAAAGGAGTAGTAACAGAAACTGTTCAAAGTTAAAATAAAATAAAAATATAAAGAAAAATAACGCACTTGTACTACTACTACTACTACTACTAATATACTACTACTGCTATACTACTACTACTATACTACTACTACTAATAATAATAATAATAATAATACAATAATAATAATAATGATATTTACAATTAATAATTCAATTAAATTCAATTCTTTGCTTTATTCAGATATTAACATGTTTTTTTAAAATAAAATTTATATTACTAAATGCAATAATAAAATAATAATAATATATAATATATATAGTATATATATATATAATATATATATGTATATATATATATATATATATATAATATATATATATATATATATATATATATATATATATATATATATATATATAGTATGTGTATATAATTTAAAAATCTGTGAAAGGGCTAATAAAGAAAATACTGTGTTTCTTTGACCCCAATGTTCAATACATATATAAAAATAATTTATATCATTTTAAAAATACAAAAAATTATAAGTTACTACTCAAAAAAACTTTATTAATAAATAAAGGTTTATGCTAGTAAATATCAGAAATTTAAATAAGATATCATTTTTAGAAAATAATAATAGATAATAATAATAATAATAATGATGATAATTTTTTTTTTTTTTTTTATATAATAATAAATAAAATGAATTAAGATGATGATGATAATAAATAAATAATAATATATTATAATAATAATAATAATAATCATAAGAAAAAAGCAATAAGGATATTATATATATAAATAATAGAAATAATAATAATAATAATAAAAAAATAAAATTTTTTTTTTGGCATTATTATTTAAATTAATAAATAAAAATACATATATGATAATTATTATAGCAATAATAACAATAATAATAAAAATAATAATAATAATAATATAATAATAATAATAATATTGAACAAATATTTCCATGTCGTATACCAATTTGCTTGTCCCGATTCCAATTGTACGTCTATATTGGTTACACGACTAAAAGATTGACAGAGAATAAACCAATATCGCTTTAAGCCCAGTAAAATTTACGAACACTTCCATACTGAGTATGGAAAGGCAACTGTATGTGATGCATCCCAATCATTGAAAATTCTTTACTCCTCTTGTGAAGCGCTTAAATTAAAATTAGTTGAAGCCACTATATTAAAAACTGCAAACTAGCAATTAACATTACGTTTAATGTACTGTCCCTCAAACTACTAAAGATAATATGATATATTCTTAATTTTGTAATTTACAGAATAATCTTAAGTTTTACTTTTTAAAAAATACATTTATCTGTAAGAATCCAAACTCTGATAAT
>SEYY01008979.1:5000-30654 GCA_009176605.1 Armadillidium nasatum
ATGATGCGGCATGTGTTGGTGGCAGAATCTGTAGAAAAGATGAGAATACTTGTGAGAGAGTTTGAAGGGAAATGTGCAAACACGAGATTGAAATTCAATCCAGCGAAGAATAAAGTTATGAGGATTGGAGGTGGGGATGAGGAAATGTGGAGGGAGGAATTGGTTTGTAGAAGTGTGAGAATGGAAACTTGAGGAGGTGAATGAATTCAAATATCTAGTAATGTTGGGTGGAAGGTAAGGGTGGGACGGAAAAAGAAATAAAGAACAGAGTGGTAGAAGGAATGAAAGTATTGGGGGGCCTAAGAAAAGTATGGAAGAAAGGAAAAATTTTCGAAAGAAATAAAGATAAGAATGTTTGAATGTATGTGTTCACCTTCTGTATTGTATGTGTGTGAAACATAGACGATAAGTGCTCGGTCGAGAAAAAGTTTCAATGTCTTTGAGATGAAAGATTTGAGAGCGATATATAAATTGAGAAGGATTGATAGGATTAGAAATGAAAGAATAAGGGAGATGTGTAAATGGAAGAAGGGTGTAATTGATAGAGAGGAGGAGGATGTGCTAAAATGGTTTGGACATATGTGAAGAATGAAAGAGAACAGAATGGTTGGCAAGGTACGTAGATCCGATGTAGATAGGGGGAGGGGAAGGCCGAAGTGGAGATGGATGGATGGAGTGAGAATGATTTTGATGGAAGGAATTTGAGTTTAGACGAGGGTAGAAGATTTGTGGAGACAGAGATGGAGGGAGGTGGTGAAAGCGTTGAAAGGTAAGAATAGTTATGTTTGTAAAGGAATTGTGGCGGGCACCACCTCACGAAAGTGGGAAAGGTGAATAGTGAATATATATATATATATATATATATATATATATATATATATATATATATATATATATATATATATATATATATATATATATATATATATATATATATATATATAATATACATCCGCATCCGCATCCGCGTCCTCATCAAAATTAACATCCGCATCCGCATCCTCATCAAAATTACATCCGCATCCGCATCCGCATCCTCATCAAAATTGACATCCGCATCCGCATCCGAACTTTTCGAAAATTCAAAATCCGCATCCGCATCCGCACTTTCGAAAATTCAACATCCGCATCCGCATCCGCACTTTCGAAAATTCAACATCCGCATCCGCATCCGCACTTCTCCAAAATTCAACATCCGCATCCGCAAATTGGAAAATATGACATCCGATCCATCACTAGTCCTGTTGTTGAGATGCGAAATACTTGTCTCCAGTTTAGAGGATATCAATTGGAACAGTATTCTTGAATATATTCCCCTTATATCCTTTTACTACCACTACTTTTGCTAATAATAATAATAATAATAATAATAATAATAATAATAATAATAATAATAATAATAATAATAATAATAATAATAATAATAATAAAAATAACAAAATAAAAAAAAATAATAATAAAGATAAAATAATAATAAAAATAATAATAAAAATAAAATAATAATAAAAATAATAATAAAAATAAAATAATAAAAATAAAAATAATAATAATAATAATAATAATAATAAAATAAAAATAATAATAATAATAATAATAATGATGAAAATATTCATAATAATGTATTCTTGATTTTATTAGGACATACTTTGCAGTTTTATACACTATCCTTCCAATTAGAACACAATATATTATGAATAATAAAATTTGCATTAATAACTAGTTTTTCCTTAACCTGTTGCTGCATAAATTGTGGAGCTCAGAAAATATCTTCCAAAGTAATTATTTTATTATATGAAAATCTTGACATATGTACAATGTTGTTCGTTCATTCTTTTTTCACTTCTGAGTGCACTACACATGTTTCAGTTCCAGAAAATGAAAACATTTTTATTTTGATGCATTTATTAAAACCGTACTCCAGAAGTGCAAAGAAAATTTGTTAAATAAATAACAACAATTAATGCAATGCTTTGTAGTTCATCGTGGTTTATCGATATCCATTAATTAAACGAAGCGTTTGCGAACATAAAGTAATTTGAAAAAATTCTTATTTTTTAACAGCTTAATCCATATGGAAACTTACCCCGAGAACACCCTATATATATATATATATATATATATATATATATATATATATATATATTATATATATATATATATATATATATATATATATATATATATAATATATATATATATTATATATATATATATATATATATATATATATACTTCAAAATCTATTTATTTTGTAAATGGTCAAATCTACTTTTGATTCGGAGAATGGATCTCAGCGAGTAAAGTCATCCGTCCATTCAGACGACAAAAACTCCCATTCAAGCCAGTACAATTGCTCACCTTGTGAGGTTATCATTCTCCCCCAGAATGCTGCCATTTAAGACGGTGTACGGGATGTATTGAATTAAAGTCGAGGCAACTTATGAAGGGTATTGGCCGTGTGGTAATTTTGGGTTCTTAAAGATGTTTGTGTATTTTAATGAAGTACCTCAAATCTGTATTCGAATTATTTTGAACATAATTAATGTAATGAAGAGATCATCTGCAACGTGTAAGTCGTATTAGTTTCATATATTCGTGTCTACATGTACATTCGCATCGCAAAAAATGAGACTAACATCTTGCAGTGGTGCGCAGTTTCAACAATTTTTATATTTTGTTAAATATTTTTACCCCTCTAAGAAATTTTGCATTTCGTTAGGAATAAGTTTGAGCCAGACAAACATTACAGCAGCTCCTTTTCATAAGATTTCATACGAACAAATTGAGGCATATAAATGAAAGCATTTAGGAACAAGTAATGAAGAGAAGAAATATAAAATGTACCAATTAGATATAACATTCTCAATGAATAGTCGTCTGGTAAATGCAGATTTTACTCAATGGGTTTTGCATCAATTTACCTTAGGGAATCATCGTTTTCTACATAATTCAAGTCAAACCTCCACATTCTAAAAATTGCAATAATAATAATAATAATAATAATAATAATAATAATAATAATAATAATAATAATAATAATAATAATAATAATAAAATAAAAAAATAAATAAAAATAAGATCTCAAAATGAAATTGAAAAAAATTTCGAATTTGAAATCACTCTTCATTTACGCCTTCAAGGTAGATTTACTCTAATATATATATTATATATAATATATATATATAATATATATATATATATATATATATATATATATATATATATATATATATATATAATATATATATATATATATATATAGTATCAATCAAACACCTTAATCGTGTAGTTTAAAACAAAAAATAATTAAAAACCCATCAATTAAAGCCTATCTTTCAGGTCTCTTTACAAGACCTGAAAGAAGAAAGATGGAGTCATCTCCGAAAAGACTTGTCTCTGTTTTAATGTTGTATTATATCTTTGGGTTTTAATCATTTTAACTACATATATATATATATATATATATATATATATATATATATATATATATATATATATATATATATATATATATATATATATATATATATATATATATATATATATATATATATATATATATCCTGGTTAGGTGTATTAAGGAACACAACCAGTAAACTTTGATGGTGAGTACTCGTTGGACATTTGCTGTTACAGACACCAGTTTATAATACAAAGGTGAAAAACCAGAAAACGTCAAAGTAACATACACCTTATTGTGACACGTAAAAGTTTAATTCTTAGGTTCAGGTGGGGTACAATTCAGAGTGTCAACAGCACGTTTATGTACGATGAATACCGCCGTTGCTTCACTCCATCAAATGATTGAAATGCCTATCCACCTATCCAGCCTATAACGATATGCTTCCTAAAGTTAGTGAGGGCATACGTCAGTTCCTCCCTGTCATTTTGCTGAAAGCAGTTTAATTTTTTTTTTTTTTTTTTTTTTTTTTTTTTTTTTTTTGTTGTTGTTGGCATTTCGTAAAATATCATTCTTCTGAGATATCCCAAGAGAAAAGTCTAGGTGAGTTAGGCCTGGAAAAAAACGAAAGCCAGTGTATCAGATCACCCCATCTTATTGGCTGGCCATGGTAATCTCTCATGACGAGGGTTGTTGGCATTTCGCAATATACCATCCCTTTGAGATCCAGCGGGTTTAGTTCTACCACCTCGTTCTATCCACCGGCCTTGGTGACCTCAATCCAATGTTTACCGTATCTTTCATGAAAAATGTACCGGTCAGCCGTCATGCTAGTACTGCATGCCGTTTTCATCTAAAAAGTATGTCCTACAGAAGCACTGGAAAGTCCCTTACGAGAAATTTTTTATATTTCCCACCGTCCAACGTCCCATCGAAGAAAAAGGGGCCTATCAGTGTGTTGCCAATAATTCAGCACGACACCATAATGGCAAAAGGGCGTTAATGCTAGACTTTGTGCAACTAGTGAGAATTCTTCACTGCCCATTAATACGTGTTATCTGGGTTAGCCTGCTCATGATTGAAAAAGGTTAATTCATCACTAATTAGACCAAAGTAAAAGAAATAGTTCTACATCCGTATCTCGCGTAGAGCGCATTGACAAAATATCATTTTTGTTCGAAAATCTTAATATAGTGAAATGCGGTAACGGTAAAATTTGTTTAGAGTGTGTATATGCAGGACACATCTCCTAGGGCATCGTTTCTCGTAAACAAGGCTCGAAACATCTGCATTGCATTCTGTCTTAAACATACGTGTAGATCATATCAATTTTCCCTGTACCAAAGCGTGAAAATAGAGTGAAGTTCACTCTCCACCTACATGTTCGGTATTATATGAGGTCACGATTGAACAAATAACTGACTCCCGTACTTCAGGAATCGATGAAAATGGGGCTTATCCAGAGGAAAGGGTTAATAAAGTTAGAAGCCCCGTTCCCAAAATTTTAATTAAAAATAATATTCATAATATTTATAGTAAATTAAATTAATTATATGTTAAAATAATATATATATATATTATATATATATATATATATATATATATATATATATATATATATATATATATATATATATATATATGAGATTGAACTCATCTCCAGATTTCTTAAAATTAAATTTGTTTTATTTTATTTTAAATGTATTTTAATAGATTTTATAATTTTAATATTATTTGGAAACTTCTAAAAATGGCAACTATGGTTCTAAGATGTTGTTGTCGGGGAGATGATTTTCGAAAGGATTGTCGGTGCTGGAATCGTTTTTTTGGATATACTATTTTTTGATACATAGAGTGTAATTTGGTATTTGTGCCTTATTATCTGAGTGGTTTAAAATAATATAGTATCCTAATTAATATTTCTGACTATAATTAATAAATTGTTGTCTATTGCAGTGAGTTTGATTGCCTTGTAATTCTTATGTATAAGGTAATCATAGTGGAAGCTGAAATATTGAACTAGGTCACCTTAATTAAGCAAAGATATAAGTACAACTCCTCATTGCTTCCCAAAGTGGTGTCAGAAGTGGGGTTTTTTCTTGCTGCAATAACAATTTTATAAAGAAGAACAATATTTACAAGAAATATGACATCAAATGGTCATGTGGTTATTTCTATGCCTTGAGACACAGCACCAAATGGTTGCCAGGGGCTCTCAGAATATAGTGCCTCATACAATCAAGGCATAAGGTCATTTGATATGAATAATCAAAACTACAGACCAAATGAACAAACCACTCAGGGCACAGGTAATAATCTACCATACCAAAACCATAATACAGGGAATAAGTACCAGACATTTTTATGAACAGGCATTATCAGAAGAGAATAATCAGATACAAATATTAAGCCAGTTAAACTTTCCACCCTATAATGACAATGACATACAAAGCTGGCTTAAGCACATAGAATTTCTTATTCATTTCAAATAATATTACATTATCATCTGTGAAGTACCAAGCCATAATAAGGCTTTTACCCAACAGAAATTATATGTGAACTGCCTGATAATATACAATTTGATCCAAATGCATTTGAAATAATCAGAGAAATAATTGTAAACAAAATTACATTTTCAGATAGACAGCTAGTACAGATGTTGTTATCAGCAAATAAAATTGAGTTTGAAAATCCAAAACAGTTCATAAATAAATTGAAAGAAGTATTGGGTCATAATACATATGAGCATATAAATAGGACACAACCTGGAATGCTGAAAGAAATATTATTCCATCAGTTGCCTCTTACAGTGGTCACATCTGTAAAACTCTTGGTAAAACGCTCAAAAGATATAAAAGAATTAGCAGAAATTGTAGAATAAGTAATGGAAGATGATCCATATGTAGGAATGAAACTAAATAAATTTACAAATTTTGCCAATCCTGCTTACCAGCCTATATATTCAGCCATTTCGCCAGGTAGACAAATTGAAGTGGCTCAAATGCAGGAGAGTATTCAGGCATTGATAAAAGAAGTACATGATTTACATATAGAGGTAAATGATCTGAAAAAAATAAGAGAAACACAAATTAAAAGTCCTCGCTGGTTTAATAGATGCGATGGGAATGGTTGTAAGGGGTCCATAAGGAACATAAACCCTCAAAATATTATAACAGCTGATCCAATTATAACCAAATCTAGTCTGAAACCATCACAGCCTATAAACCCAAATTATAAACCTAAAAATATTAAAATTAATAAGTTTGTACATTGTACAGATTACTCTGATTACCAAATCATGAATAATAAATATATCCCTTTAAATAGTTCTTATAATATGTCCATGTATCAAAATAATCCATTAACGGTTAACCCCAGTGCTAATGTATGTGCAGTATCACCCCAAGAGTATATAAATAAGCCTCCTTCATTAATTAAAATTAATTGCGTAAGAAATAGATGCTGTTTTATTTGGGATACAGGTGCAATCTGTTCCATACTCAAAGCTACAGATGAAAGAAAAAATGTTGAAATAGGCTACTTTCTTGCAGCTAATAACACATCTATAAATGTTTATGGAAAGAAATCATTGAAAATAGATTTTGGAATACGAAGGAGCTATGAACATGCATTTTATATCGCGGAAACAAAATTTGATATTTTGGGTATCGATTTTTTAACCGAACACAAGTTTATAATTGATTTTAATACCAAAAATACAATTGATGGGGTGACTAAAATACAGCTTCCCTTCCCCCAAGAAATTGATTGCTGCGAAGACACTGCTCTGCTACATACTGTGTCATATAAACCAAACTTGTCATCTTGTTCTTCAGATTATACAGAGTTATTAGAAAATTACTCCCATAATTTTAGTGAAGATAATAGTGATATTCAAGAAATAATAAACAGTAACACTCAGCATGATAGTATGGGCATAAATGAGCTAGAAATGAAGGCTCTAGAGGAAGTTCAGCCTTATAAAATATATGTTGAGGATCCAGCTACCAACATTAAAGCAAGAAGAATACCTACAAAATTATATAAAGATGCCCAAGATGAGATACATAATTTACTAGCCAAAGGTGTTCTAGTACCTGCAAATTCAGAATGGGGCTTCCCAATCTCGGTCCTTAGAAAACAAAATGGGGGAACAAGAATTGTTGCTGACCTTCGTTTACTAAATGCTAGAACAAAACGTGACAATTATAATATTTCGCATATAAATGACTTTATTAATATACTCCATGGGAGAAAAATTTTCTCCGTTTTAGATATTCGTAAGGCATTTTATAGTTTGAAATTGGCCTCAGAATGTTATAAATATCTCACAATAAATACACCTTTTGGATCTTATTCTTACACTAGAATTGTAGAAGGGTTACATTCCTCACCATCAGCCTTTTCAAAATATATTAATATAATTTTATGTCGTATTGAAAATATTTATGTTTATGTTGATGATGCAATCATTGCTACCACCACACATGAAGAACATAGAAAAACACTTGAAAAAATTTTCCATAGGCTCTCTCTCTTTGGACTCAAGCTAAACCCTGATAAATGTGTTATAACCAAAGAAAAAGTTACTTATTTAGGATTTGATATTGAGCAAAATAGTTTATTACCAAACAAAGAGAGACTTGAAGCAATAAGTCGAATTCCTAAGCCTAAAACTATAAAACAGTTAAGAGGATTCATAGGTAGTCTGAATTATTTTAGAAGCTCCATTCCTGGTCTTACAGGAATATTAGTGCCACTCTTGGCATACTTGAAGGGCTCATCATACTCACAGAAAAGAGTAAGATGGAACTCTGAAGCAGAACAAGCTTTTGAGAAAGCTAAACAAGCATTACAACTGGCAGTACCTTTAACTTTTTCAAGTGCAGAGGCTCTCTTATCCTTATATATTGATGCATCAGAAAAAGCAATTTCTGGAGTACTTTAATTAACAGAAAATGGTATTAATAAGCCACTAGCATTTTACACCACATCTTTGTCAAATACTGAATGTAATTATTCAATTTTTAGTGAAGAACTTTTAGCTATAGTCAAATCATTGAAAAAATTCACACATTTTATAGAAGGAAGATCTGTCCAAGTATACTGTGATAATTTATCTGTAGTACAATCTGTTAAAAAAATAACAGACAGCAAAAATCTTGTGTGCAGAGAGCAGAGATACTTATCTTATCTTTCAGAGTATGATCTCACATTTAAACACATAAGATCAGCTGAAAACATTCTGGCAGATTTCCTCTCACGGTATAATAATAATAATAATAATAATAATAACAATAATAATAATAATAATAATAATAATAATAATAATAATAATAATAATAATAATAATAATGAAGATCAGGTTTTTGAAGCACTTAATATAAACATGATCCAAGATAATGCAGAAAATGAATGTGATAGTCTTTCTTTTATATCTGCTATATTCCAAACTTCAGCTGCAGATATATTTAGGAAGTTTAATCACTTTAATTATAAAAAATTATTGAAGAACAAATGAAAGGATGAATTCTTAAAAGGTATATTGCAAAATCCTGAAGAATCTTCACTGGAAGTTTCTAAAAGAAAAGTAGTGCATGAAAATGAAGAAATTGAACTTGCCATGGATGTGAGTAAGCCACAATATCCAAGATTAATTGTTCTGGAATCCATGGTAACTGAATTTATACAGCATTTCCATGCTCTGGGCCATTTGGGGATCAAGAAAACATTAAGTAAGTTGAAAAAGGTTGCAGTGTGGCCATCGATGAGGAAAACCATAAGAGAATTCATATCAAGTTGTGACCCTTGTTTAAGAACTAAAATGTACAAAAATATAAGCCCTCCATATGAAAAATTCGCACCAGTTGGGCATAAGTTTGAAGTTGATATTTTAAAATTACCAGAGATTAAAGGGTACAAGTATCTTTTAACACTAATAGATAGATACAGCATATATCCTTATGCATATCCTTTAAAAAATATAGAAGCTAAAACTATTACAGATACAATGGTAAAAGAATTTTTACCAATAGCTGGTGTGGTAAACACATACGTTACGGATAGAGGTGCTCAGTTTTCAAGTGAAATTTTTAAAGCGGTTTGTGAAAATTTGGGATCAAACCACCGCTTTACAAAAGCTCAATGTCCACAAAGTAATGGTCTTATTGAAAATTTCCACAAGACACTTTTGTCAACATTCAGAACAATGCTAACAGAAATCAGTAGCACAAGTTGGGTTGGACTATTACCATTTTCACTTATTTGTCTTCGCACAGCTTCATTTGATGACTGTGGCCTCTCTCCTACTTTATTAATGTATGGTCAGAATATAAGAATTCCTGGTGCATTAATAGAACCTCCAAATATTTCTTGGCCACTGGAACATCAAACTTATGCGGAAAAATTACAAACATTTTTCTCCATGCCTTTGTCTCCAAAATTTAAATCAGTAAATGCAAAAGTATATGTGCCAAATTCATTAGATAAATGCAATTATATACTAATCAAAGATGCGCAGTATGGAAGAAGTAAACTAGCACCAGCATATCATGGCCCATATTCTGTGGTAAGAACATTGGGAAATAACATCTATTATTGGAACAGGAATAGAATTTTCACCAACAAGGTTAATGTCAAGCCATATTTCAAGATAGAAGACCTAGGATATTCTAATAATAATAATAATAATAATATTAATAACAATAATACTAATAATAATAATAATAATAATAATAATAATAATAATAATAATAATAATAATAATAATAATAATAATAATAATTAATAATAATAATAATAATTGTGATAGAAAAAAAAGGCCTGTTAATCTTAAAGTGTAATTAAATAAAGAAATATAAAAGTGATTACAATGAATAATTAAAGAAGAAAAAGTGAGAAAAAAACAAAAGTTTTAATCAAAGTGCTATTAAAATGTAATTGAGTGTTATGTTCAAATTTTTTTGTGTAAAATAAAAAAAAAAAAAAAAAAAAAAAAAAAAAAAAAAAAAAAAAAAGTTTAATTAAAGTGCTATCAAAATATAAATTAATGAAAAAAAAAATCATAATAATAATAAAAATAAAATTTAAATGTTTTAAAATTTAAAAATAGATGATGGAAGATCAATATTTACAAAAGTGAAATGTGTGAAAAAAAAAAAAAAAAAAAAAAAGCGTTATGATCATTTTTAAAATGTGTGATACGAGTTTCAATTTGAAAAGGAAGTCAAATGTTCCTTACTATAATTGATAATAAAAGTAAGGTAATTAGAGTAATTAGCCTTTAGTTGGAGATATACATGTATATTAGGAAAGAATAAAAATAGTACATAATGACACTGGTGATGCTTGTTTTCAGAGTACATTTTTTTACATTGTTTTTTACTTTTATATCAGTATCAGAAATAAAAAGTGTTCCTTATGTAGTACTGAATGTATTAGGTGTATTATTTTGAACAGTTATGAATTTTTGGAAAAAAAAAAAAAAATTTATTCTTATACTAGGAAAGAGTAAAAATATATTGACATAATGACACTTTCAAAGTTTGAGTATGTTTTTTATATTATTTTTTACTTTTATATCAGTATCAGTAACAATAAGTGTTCCTTGTCTATTACTATATGTTAATAGGTGTAAAATTTTCATCAATTTATGAATTTTGAGAAAAAAAAGTACATTTTTTTTTCTTATATCATATTACTGGTAATTTTAAATGTTCAATAGCTATTACTTTATATTGTTAGTGTAATGTTTTGGGCAATTAATAAATATCAGTAAATGAAACAAAATATAAAATTAAATAAATAAAATGAAAATAAGGTGATATTGTCAATAACTCTGTTTAGGAGATTTATATATATATATTTTTTTTATATAATAGAAGTAGTAAACCAAAATATTCTATTACTTGATGTGTTATGGGTAATGCTTTGAACAATTCTTGAGTATTTGAAAAGAAAAAAAACAACAGGTATCATTTTTTTTTCCAATTGCATTACAGGTATTTTTTTTAATTATGTTTATATGGCTACAGTGGTTCCTTAAAATGTTCAAAGGTTACTACTACAATTATCCATTGTAAAATTTTGAACAATTTATGAGAGAGAAAAAAAATTTTTTTTTAATGTTTTAAAATAAAAAAAAATAAATAAATAAAAAAAAATTTTTAAGGTATTGAATAAAAAAAAATAAAAAAAGAAATGTAATATAGGAGTGGGTCACATTCAAATTATGTGTTGTTCTAATATTAGTTACATAATTTCTTTTGACTCATTACCAGTACTAATGTTGTTATAAATTTATTACATTTTAATTGAATCTCACTTCCTTTAAGTAATTGTTGGCTGTTAAAAAAAAGGTGGTAATACTTTTATCATATACAATATTTTAATGATTTAACATTTGAAACTATAATTTTGTAACAATGAGGTAACAGGATTGGTGGTTAATTTTATAGTAGAAACATTGCAAATTAAAATTTCCAATATTTCTTTTTAGGGGCCCAACCATACGAGATGAACTCATCTCCAGATTTCTTAAAATTAAATTTGTTTTATTTTATTTTAAATGTATTTTAATAGTTTTTATAATTTTAAAATTTTTTGGAAACTTCTAAAAATGGCAACTATGGTTCTAAGATGTTGTTGTCGGTGAGAGGATTTTTTTGAAGTTGTTGTCCGGGCGAGAACCGCTTGAGAATATACTTGTCTGGTATTAAGATTATAATTTGGCATTTTTTGGTATTTTTTGTGCCTTATTATCTAAGTGGTCTAAATAATAAAGTGTCTAACTAATATTCTATGATAATAAAATAAATATTGTTGGCTATTGCAGTGAGTTTTGATTGCCTTGTAATTCTTATGCATAAGGTAGTCATAGTGGAAGCTGAATTTTGATCTAGGTCACACCTCACAGCTTTCCATATATATATATATATATATATATATATATATATATATATATATATATATATATATATATATATTATATATATATATATATATATAATATATATTATATATATATATATATAGCTGCTCATGATCACACAGAAAATTGAATGTTTTTATGGAAATGTTTTCGCACAAACATCGATGAAAAATTTTTATAAGTTTTTGAAGGTACATTAAAACTGTATTCTTTTAACAAAGAAATGGTAATGTCGCGTGTCAGAGTAAATGTAAGATCAAAAGACAAAGCGATACATTAAAATCGTAACTATGTAATCTTTCAAACCAGTTGGAGAGCAAGTTCATTGGTAACAAATCAATACTTACTAATCCTAGTAAAGTTATTTCACCGAAAATAATTTAAAATTTCAGGAATTTTGTAAATGAATCTGATCTTTACGCTCACATTGTGAACCTATATACAAACTCTTAACGATGAATTTATTTGAAATTGGAAAAAGAAATAAGAAAAACGAGAACTTAAAATTTTGCAATCAAATACCCTAGGCATAATAATTTTTGAATACAATCCGAACTTTCTCCACATTTTTTGAGATTATTAGGGATTTTAGTAACCGGTTGATGATTCTCTACTCTAAAAAGGCTCAAAGCATGCCTTCTCAATTGTAACTAGAGAAGAAAGACTAACGGTACTGATTTTAGTGAGTTTTCATCATAGTTGCATAATAAAAATGGAAGAAGTAATCAATCATTTTGCTGCTAAAAGAGAAAGAGGAAATATTTCAAATAAATTAGCATACTTTATTTTGAAATTAATTTCAACGATGCATTATTTTATTTTATATATATATATATATATATATATATATATATATATATATATATATATATATATATATATATATATATATATATATATATATATAATATATATATATATATATATATATATATATATATATATATATATATATATATATATATATAATATATATATATATATATATATATATATATATATATATATATATATATATATATACCTACAGAATGGTCTACCATGCCATAGAGGAGGGGCTTAAGCAGGCGTTCGTGCCAGTTACCAAGTCACACCACCCAAGCACAGGTGGAACAGCTTACGCCAAAAGCTGAATGGTGGAGGACTAAGTCGCTCACATTGCTGCGGATGACTCTATATTACTTCTCTTTATCAATAGTGCATGGATACTATAAAAAACCTAAGAGAGGTAACCCCTCAAATTTACCAGCACAGAGGCCATCGAGGATCAGGAAAAATCGGCAGAAGTCAACCCTGGGGAGAGTCATACTGGTTCTACCTGGGAAGCAGAAGCTGGACACTCTTCTTCCGATACGAAACTCTCAGGTGACGGATCGGAAGAATTAGAGGAGCAATTTAAAGAGATCCGAATAAAACAACTATCTGGGGCAGAGAAAAAGAGTCTCAGATGGCTAATCAAGCAAGGGCATGATATTACAGAAGCCAGCAAGATGGACATCGAGCCTCTCGGGATACAGCCAGCAGAAATGAAAGAGCAGTCATCAGGCTCTACTCCAGAAGAGCACGTTAAGAGGCCCATGTCAGAGAATCGGGAGAAGGGCAAACCTCAGCATCAAGCTCGACTAACAGCGTAAATATAGGGATAGTGGATGAAAACTTCCCAGAAACCCTCCTGACGACAGAACAGATGAATGCCACCCAGTAGAAGCTTCTTGACAAAGTTAAGGAATCTGAAAGGGACATATCATCTCAATTTCACAATTCTATCCTTTAAATGGGATGGCTTTTGATCGGTTGTGATGGGATTGAGAGGTCACAGCAAAGTGGCTAAAATCCATCATTAAGAGCTTCAAGCTCTGATTCAATGCCAGTCTAAGGGCTTTTGAAGGAAATGTATTCCTCAGCCCATTGTCATGACTGAATTCTTTCCTGGTAGTACCAAGGACGGGAATGAAAGTATTCTCGTCCTAGAGGTAGAAAAATAGAGGCTCCTTAAAAGGCTGGATAGAGGTGTCTCAAAACTTATGGTCTTCTCTATAGATCAAAGATCAGAAGCGGCCCTACATTCCAATAGTTTCAACTTAAATTACAAATTTGGGAAATGAATCTAAAAAAAACCAGAGGAGGTAATAAACCTTCCTATACATCTAAGAGAGATACATCTGGGACGAACAGCACCCCTAACACCTCTAACTGCAAAAGAGAAATAGAATCCTCTAAAACCTTTGAAAGAATAAAAAGACCGCCAGTTCGACTGGTAAATCCAAAGAAGTTTCCAAGTCAAAAACTGCGTAATGGAAGATGAAACAACCTTTGGCTCCATTCAAATCAATTTACATCATGCTAAGGCAGCCACGGATGTCCTTTTAAAGGGCTTTATGAAGAAGCAACTAGGAATAGCTCTCCTGCAAGAGACCTGGATTGAGAAAGGAAAAGTCGCCGTAATACCATCTAAGGTAGGTAGACCGAAATAATGTCGAGAAAATATCTGGCCTCGTGTCGCTATTGTAATAAACTAAAAAATTAATGCTCTCTCAATTTCAGATCTAACTACTCTATACCTTGCAGTGGTCTTACTAGAGGTGCTGCCCCTGAGGGAGTGCAAGAAGCCATTATTGCCTCAGCCTACTTCAGTAGAGAGCAAGAAAAAGCACCTGTAATAGAGGTATAAAAATTCATGAACTTCTACCACCGAAGGAATCTGAGAGCGATCATAGGATGTTACATAAACGCCTATCATACCCTGTCTGGTAGTGGTGAAATCAAAACAAGAGGTGAGAATCTTTTAGAAGTTTTAACAGATTGTAATTTAGATGTTGTAAATAGGGGTAATAAACTCATCTTTATAACATCAAACAGGCAGAAAGTGCTAGACTTAACATTAGCTAAATATAATTCTGTCAAACTGGAGGGTGTCTGATGAAGTCTCAAATTCGGAACACAGACACAACGAATTTCAAATCTTGGCTAGGTAACGAATGGTGGAGGAGAAAAGAATCCTTAAGAATTTCTAAATCAGTGTATAAAAGATTCAAAGATCGATCGACACCAATCAAGACCTAGATCTAACTTCTGCTCAACTACACACTCTAATAATGAATTCATTTGAGACAAGTTGCCCATAAAAAAAATAAATTGCAATGTTCCCTGATGGATCATGAGCTGACAAAGCTGAGAACTAAAACTAGGTAGCTTTTCGAAGGGGCAAAACGAATCAAAAACTGGAAAGAATGTAAAAATGCCCTTCCCAGATACAACAGAGAGGTCATTAAGTCTAGAAAAGGACTTGGGCGAACCTTTGTGAAGGACATTGAAAATCAGTCCAAAGCCTGCTGTCTACCTCGAGGGGTTGCAAAGGAACAGTCAAATGTGCCTAGCAGCAAACAAATAGGCCAAAGCCCTGTCCGAAAGAATATTCTATCCGAACTGAGTAGAATGGGCAATTAAAAATTAAGTCTTTAGGCCAATATAAATCGGCGGGAGGAGATGGGATCTTTTCGGATATAATTTGACAACGCCTGGAATTGTTACTGCCCCGCTTGTGAAAATCTTCAGGGCACGCTTTGCTCTTTGGTTTGAGAAAGGTTAGGGTGGTTTTATCCACAAAATAGGAAAACGATCTGTCGCAGACCCTAAATCAAACAGACCAATAAGTTTCCCTTTCATCCTACTAAATAAGGGTAGACATTTCAGTGAAAGATACGATACACACAAATCAATGGGAATATCAGTTGGGAAAATCGACTGTGGGTGTATTACATAGCCTAACAACTAAGACTGAAAAGGTTATAGAGTATTAAGAGGCCGCACTGTATACGTTCTTAGACATACAGGGAGCTTTTGACAACACCTCATACAGCACAACTGATAAGACGGCAAGAGCCAAGGGTATAAATCTTTATACTGTCGCCTGAATCAATGCAATGTTAAAATTGTCTCTGATCTGAGGAGTTAAGAGATTGCCATTTCAGCCACAAGGTACTGCTCTCAAGGTTGGGTCCTGTCGTCCTTTCTGTGGACGGTAGAGGTAGATGATGTCATATTCTGAAATTGAAATACAAATTTTTCCTCCCAGGGGAAAACATCTCAGAACAATCGTGAAACTTTTGCAAAAATGATCTTAATTTAACTTTTACTTGTTTTATGGAAAGGGTTTAACTATAAACTCTAATAAAACGGTAATAATACTGTTCAACAAAAGATGGAAAATCAATTTCGAATCTCCCATTAAAAATTTTGAGTTTGCTCTTGGTTCTGAAATTTAACCCACTTAAGTATATATTATATATATATATATATATATATATATATATATATATATATATATATATATATATATATATATATATATATATATATATATATATATATATATATATATATATATATATATATATATATATATATATAGTGCCTTGAAATGCTCATGTAAATATTTATGTCAAAAAGTAACAAGAAAATTGCTACTTAAATGTATTAAAATTAAATTCGGAGAGTTAAAAACATTTGTAAATGTTTATGTCAAAAAATGTTCTTGCAAGTTCTATCATAGTTGTGTGGAAGATTGTGTCGAGTAGAGAGATGGAGGGATTGAGTTTTGGTGGCATTGAAAACAACCATGTTCTCTCTGCCCCAATTTGAAACACGAGATAGATCAGAGGTTAGCTGCTCCAAGGCAACCTTCCTTGCGTCTAGTAAGTGTTGTTGGGAGGGGCGCCTTTTAAATTGAAAAGAGTAATGAAGGGGTGGAGTCATCATAGGAGTGGATAGGAGATGAAGTAATAGAGAGATCATTAATGAAAAATAGAAAAAGTGTTGGGAATTGGACAGATCCTTGAGGAACACCACCATTAATAGATTTAAAGGAAGAGCGGTTGCCGTCTACAGCTGCTGCTATATATCGACCGGAAAGGAAATCAGAGAGAAGGATAGATTCCGAAAGAGGGAAGTTTGGAAATCAAAGCTTTGTGTCAGACTCTATCGAAAGCTTTTGATATGTCCAGCGCAACAGCAAAAGATTCACCGAAATGTCTAAGGGCGGAGGACCAAGAGTCAGAGAGAAGGGAAAGGAGATCACAAGTAAAGCGTTTATTACGAAAGTCATACTGGTGATCAGAGATAAGATTAGAAGAATTGAGATGTTTCTAAATCTTTCTGTTAAGTATAGATTCGAAAACATTAGAGAGAACGAAGGTAAAAGAAATGGGACGATAGTGTGAGGATTGAGAGGGGACCCCCTTCTTCAACACAGGAAAAATGAGCGCACATTTCTTGCAAGAAGAGAAGGTTGAAGTAGAAAGACATAGACGAAAAAGTTTACGAAGGCAATGTGCAAGCTCGGAAGCACAAGTTTTGAGAACCGCAGGAGGAATACCATCAGGACCGTACGCCTTCTTAGTGTTAAGCTCAGAGAGAGCAGAAGAGATGTCTTTAGAAGAAATTATAATTTTAGACATAAATGAGTTTGAAGGGGTTGAAAAAGAAGGAATAGCTCCGGAATCGTCTAAGGTTGAATTAGAGGCAAAAGTTCGAGCGTAGAGTTCAGTTTAGAGGAAGGCAAAACGACAGTTGTACCGTCAGAAGATACTAGAGGAGGGAAAGAGGGCGTGAGAAAGAACCAGAAAGAGTGCTGCATTTTAAATGGAGAAAGGAGTTTTTAGTGTTACGGAGAATAGATTTTGCACGATTCCGGGATAAAATATAAGTTGCACGAGTTACTGGAGTTTGAAGACGACGGTAGTCCCTGAAGGCAACATTCCTGCGGCGGATAGCACGAGAACAAGCAGAGTTAAACCAAGGTTTGTTAAGTTTAGTGTAAGGGAAAGAATGTGGAATGTACGCCTCCATGCCAGAGAGAATCACCTCGGTTATACGCACTGCACACTCAGAGGGACCCCTACTACTGAAACAGTAATCATTCTATGAAAAATCAGAGAAGTACAACAGCAAGTTGGACCAGTTAGTGGCACCGAAATGCTAGAAACGTCTTCTCGCCGAAGGCGGGGGCCGTTCTTGCGCAAGACTTGAAGCGACAAGATGCAGAGATAAAAAGGTGATCGGATGAAGCCAGAGGGGGAAAGAGTTTAACAGTGTAAGGAGAAGGTAAGAAGTTAGGAAAAGATCAAGTATGTTGGGTTCATCACCAAGGCGATCAGGAATACGGGAAGGGAGATGCACCAACTGCTCAAGGTTGTTCTGGAAAGAAAATTGGAAGGCGAGTTCACCAGCTGGATCGTGAGAACTAGATGAAAGTCATTGGTAGTGGTGAACATTTAAATCACCTAAAATGATAATTTCGGTGAAAGGAGAAGAAGAAAGAATGTGTTCTATTTTGGAGTTAAGATAGTCGAAGAACTTTGGATAATCTGTAGAGTTAATAGATAAGTAGATAAAACATAAATTTAGTTGTAGAGTTGCAAGAAAGCTTAAGCCATGAAGTAGAGAATTCAGAAGACTCCAAATTAGAGACAGAGAACAGACAACATCGTTGCGCACATACGCGCAACATTCTCTTTTGGCTGAAAATTGAAGATAGTGAAAGTAGGAGAAAGCAAAGTAGGGCTTGTTGTCAGAGCACTCAAACACCTGAGTTTCGGTAAGAATAAGTGATGTGGTCTAGAAGAAGAGGTGGTATTCGACAAAGTGGAAATTAGTAAAGAGACCGCAAATGTTGCAGAAGTTAACGAAAAGGAAGATCGTGCATCAGTTCAAGTCGGCATAGAGGTCTTGGTGCACCAACCCAATCACCAGAGGCCACCAACTCCCAAGTGATGATGGGGAAAGAGTGGATGAGGGGCATTCTTTGGCATCTCCAAGCCAGTTTTATGTTTCGCCATTTTGTTATTGTTATTTTAAAGGTAATGTATTAGTAAGCGCTTGTAAATTTGTAGGAATATGAGAAGGGAGTTGAGGGAATGAGAAGTGGGAGCATAGACACTCCAATGTAAGACGAGGGAACACTAGAGACCATCTGAGAAGGTGAAACGCGAAAAGGAACGAACCAAAGGGCAACGGAGTGAAACAGAATAATCTAGCCAGCCCTATCACCCCGCGACTAAGCCCAATGGAGGGTACTTTCATCGCTTCGGATGGCGCTACGTCCTCCCCTTATATATATATATATATATATATATAATATATATATATATATATATATATATTATATATATATATATATATATATATATATATATATATATATATATATATATATATATATATATATATTATATAATAAAAATTTTTTTTTTTTTTTTTTTTTTTATTTTTTTTTTTTTTTTTTTTTATGTATATTATTTAATTTAAAAATAAGTTGTAAGTTACTTTTAAAATTAAAAATAAAGATAATATAGTAAAGTAACATATAAAGTACTAAAAAAAGTAATGCTTAAAGTTATTCTTGGAAACAATTTCTCCTCTTTGAAAGCTCTTGAAATTTGGCCGATCGTAAATTTTCGAACTTTATAGCAAAGAAACGCAGAGACCATATTTTTTTCAGGTTAAAAAAAAAAAGTTGAATTTAATTCTAAAAAGTGACTCTTAATTTAATTTCAATTGGAAAAAAGAAAAGCAAATTTCGATAGTGGATAGAAATGAGGTTCACATCATTAATCCATAGACATTTACAATTAATGTAATCTCTCTCTCTCTCTCTCTCTCTCTCTCTCTCTCTCTCTCTCTCTCTCTCTCTCTCTCTCTCTCTCTCTCTCTCTCTCTCTCTCTCTCTCTCTCTCTCTCTCTCTCTCTCTCTCTCTCTCTCTCTCTCTCTCTCTCTCTCTCTCTCTCTCATTATATAAAGGCAAAAGCATCAACACACATGCACACAAACTTATATATATATATATATATATATATAAATAATAATATTAATATATATATATATATATATATATATATATATATATATATATATATATATATATATATATATATATATATATATATATATATATATTATATATATATATATATATATATATATATATGAGCTGAATCTATGTCATGAAATGGACCATTACAAAAGAAAGGAAGAAGAAATTGGAAGAATCAGATGTAGATAAAAATGGAAGAGAACTGCAAACAATAAAAAATGATGACAAAAGTTTAAAAGTTTCACTTTTAAGAACATCAATGGAAACTGAATGAGTTTTTCACCTCCTTTTACAATTGTACAGAAATTTTAAACTTTCCAGAAGCAGTTGATGAAATTTTAAAAATTAACCAAATTTAAAATATTCGTTTTCGAAAATTGATTGAATGATTGAATGATTGAATACATCTTAAAACATTTTCAGTTAAAAACATCACACTTCAAAGTTTCTGAATCTAGTGTCATACGGGTATATAATATATATCATCATCACCATTCAACCTTGTAGTCTGGTGCTTGTCAGGTGCTTCTCATCCAGGCTCTGTAGTCCATTATCCCGTGGAGTTGTCAACCTTTGATTCCCTCTTGTCCGAGGTGTAGCCTTGGTAACTCGAGAGGCTTCAAACAACTTTCCAATGTTGGGAGGCGGCGTCAACTGCAAATCATATGATTCACAATCGTACATGGGAAGAGACAAACAGCTAATAGATCTTCCCAAACCAATGCATTTTATTGAGTATATATATATATATATATATATATATATATATATATATATATATATATATATATATATATATATATAATATATATATATATATATATATATATATATATATATATAATATATGAGGAACATATCCAAATGTAGAAGGGTAAATGGAGTGACAGATGATCGTACTCGATTATGTATGTGAAAATCAAATTGAAAAAGATTATTTGTTGGATTTGAACGTCTTGAGAGGAGCAACAAGGGATATATTGAAAGTAGTAAAGTTGGAGTTGTGTGTGGAGGATGGGAAAAAAGATTGGAATTTAGTAGGTGTGTAGTAGTGACAAGAATAGAAAAATTAAAATATCGAATATTCAAAAGAATACGAAAGAATTTTAGCAAAAAGGATGTGGGATTGTAAAAGAAAAAAAGAAGGGGTACAATAGGAATGGAATACTTTTAATTAAAAAAGTACTAGCGATGGTACATAGTAAATTTGTGGGGTGAAAAAGATTGGGGAAAATTTTTTTAAAAAAGAGAACGAAGATGGGATGAAGAAAAAAAGTGTTTTCGAAAAATATTGGGTTATTAATCCTCTAGGGAGGAATAGAAGAGTGTGCGAAATATAGTTAAAAAGGAAATGAAAATTTCAAAGAGAAGGACGGACGATAGATGATAAGGAAAGATAGTTGTAAAATGTCAAAGAATTTACTTCTTTGTTAACATTTTGCAACTATCTTTCCTCAAAAGAGAACTAAATTCTCCTCTTCAGTAACTTCAACGACTTCTGAGCTAGTTGTGGGAACACTACTATCTATATTGATGACTCTTTCCCTGCCTCTACCAACGGTTCTACTAGTATGACTTGCTGACCTTCCCATCCTAACTTGAGTTCTTGTCCTGACACACTAGTCGTTGCTCTATCAATTGTTCCAAGTTGATTTCGTCGTTTCTTCTGCCCCACAAAAGATTCCCAATTCAATCATTGTGATTTTATCTTTACACCTACAGACTTTTCTTGATATTTTCTTTTCATATCAATTACAAGTACAAATGTCAAACACTCCACCGAATGTATTCATTTTCTTCATCATTCCGTCGTGAATTCGGGATTTTATTTATATTTAAAGCTGATAGCACAAGCCTTTCATTCTTTAGCTGTACACCATTAAATCTTATGTGGTAAAAGGAGAAGTTATCTCAAATGGTTATCATATTGCTTGCAATGCTTTTAAAACAATCGTTAGCGGTTTCCAATCCTTTCTTGGCGATCTGTTCTCTCATACCAATAAATAATTAGTGCCTGTAAACGTCAGCTATCGAAGGAGTCATCGCAGGTGGAAATTCACATGGCAGATCAAACAAAGAATTTAAAGTCCTACTTCTTGTAGCCATTATGTAAAAATATATATTCAATAATTTTTAATGCAGAATCTGAAAATAGGTCATAAGTATATATATATTATGTAATATAATATTAATATATATTATATAATTATATTATATACAAAATTATATACAACTATACATAATACTAAATTGTACACAAGACATTTGCGTTTCACGTATATCACAACTACCATAAACACGTTCCTGTTTCAGGTATTAAATTATCACTAAGCAACACACAGCGATGTACTATCGTGGACTGAAATAATGCACCATTGCTTGGGTCGATCATTTTTCAAAGTAACATGGGTCTAATTTTAAGATTAAATCTTCATCCAATCGTTTTTAAACAAGATATTTTAGGTACGCCCATTGATCACAGTGTAAAATCTACAGTATTTTAGGTTAGCATAATATTTGGAAACGATATAGTTACACACACACACACACACACACACACACACACACACACATATATATATATATATATATATATATATATATATATATATATATATATATATATATATATATATATATATATATATATATATATATATATAATATATATATATATATATATATATATATATATATATATATATATATATATATATATATATATATATATATAATATATATATATATATATATATATATATATATATATATATATATATATATATATATATATATATATATATATATATATATAAGGATAAATTAAGAATGGTTTTTTGCCGTATAGTTCTTGTTAAAATATTAGGTTATTAGTAAAAAGTATACATGTTGTAATTGAATAATAAGGAAATTTATTCAAAACGATATTAAAGGATATCGCAAATTTTTAATTTAGTTATTTTTTATGATTATATATATATATATATATATATATATATATATATATATATATATATATATATATATATATATATATATATATATATATATATATATATATATAATATATATATATGGTCAGACTTCAGTTTGAGCTAGCTACATATCTAAAAAATTACTTAACGTACGTAAAAAAGGATTACATTTTTAGAATCCTTGTCGAATTTCAGGTAAGAAAAGTGTAAAATGTTTGAAATTAAATTATAAAAAAAAATTGGTTTGTACGACAACTGATGACGTAACAAACTTAAATTTGGTGTTATACCGATCATTTGTCTATGGGGGGCTCTGCCCCCCGTACCCCCTGACCCGTGAGTGATGATGATGCTGTAGACAACTTTTCCTGTCGACGATTTGGGGTATTTCCCATTTTTTCCAATTTCGAAAAAATTGAAAAAAGCGGACATTGCCAGACGTACGATTCTCGCGAGATTTAAAAATATGTAAACTTTACTTATTTAAACTTTATTATTATAAGAATTTATTTTTTATTTTCCCAATTTTTCCTACCTGAAATTCGACAAGGATTGTGAAAATGTAATCCTTTTTACGTACGTTAAGTAGTTTTTTAGATATGTAGCTAGCTCAAACTGAAGTCTGGCCTATATATATATATATATATATATATATATATATATATATATATATATATATATATATATATATATATATATATATATATATATATATATATATATATATATATATATATATATATATTATATAATAAAAACGCAATTTTTTTACTTTTTACGCTTCAATAATATTGGACTTATATATATATATATATATATATATATATATATATATATATATATATATATATATATATATATATATATATATATATATATATATATATATATATATATATATATATATATATATATAATATATATATAAAGGTCCATAATAAATTCAAATGGGTACCGATATAAATATCGATACTTTATCGATATTTTTTGATGTAAAAAAATTGAATTGGGAAAATTTCTTTTTACCTTATTCGAATCTTAGAAAAGAGTTTCAAGGTCGTTCGAAATGTATTACTTGAAATGTCTTTTTCTCAGGTACCGTTTGGAATTATGAAAAAGTAATTAATGATTTGGACTCAGCAAAGATGTTACTAAAGAACTACTGGAATTCTTTTTTATGTTTTTGTAAAATTTTTCACCCACAAAAGTTGAGGTCCCCTTTGGAAATATTTTGATTGGTGATTTCTCAGTAACCATTTGGAATTATGAAAAAGTAATTATATATTTGGAATCAGGATCATCATCACCATCATCACCGTCCAAACCGGTAGGCTGTCGCCTGTCGGGTGCTACTCCTCCAAAATCTCTTTGATTGTCCAAGGTGTAGCATTGGTTTCTTGAGCGGTGTGCCTTTTTAAGTAGCCGGCTTGCTAGGCCTGTCGCCACAACCTCCAAATAATGCTGGAGGCACATGGGAAGGGACAAGCAGCTGATAAGTCTTCCCAACCCTATCAACTTATTGAAAAGTCTAGTTGTAAGACTTTATGATTCAGATGTCATATTGAATCACGTTCAAAATAATCAATATTCAAGTTGAAATTTGCAAATATTCAATTTTCTTTGCATTAATTCCAAATCAGTACATCGTATTTTACTTTTGTTGCTTCACATGAATTTTTTTTCCTTATTTAAATTAAATTTTACTATTTATTTTAATTTCGAAAAAAATAACTTTATATTAAAATTTTTGTTTATTGTTAATAAAATCATCCTGGCTTGAATATTGATGTTTCTTCTCACTCATAAATCCTGTTTCTTCTGAGAGTTTACTTTTTACTCTTCAGATTATCATCTTTCTTCTTTCTTGGTGTTTTCCTTCCAAAATCTTACTGTTTCTTCTCTTTTTAACACGTCTTACCCCAATGACATCTGAATCAGGATAAAATTTTCAATTAAAGAATCACTAAATTTGTTAAAGAAATAAAAAATAATTTTTTTCTTTGAGGGCGCCTTATGCCGCCGATTCAAGGTTGTTCGACAGGTGTCACTTTAAAAAATTTTTTTTCAGGAACCACTTGTAATTATGAAAACCTATTATATATTTGGAATCAGCAAAGATTTTACTAAAAAAATATTGAAAAAAGTGAGGAAATTAAGTTGAAGGTTCCCCTTATAGAGGTAACATCTGGGGTCAGAGACCGGACAGCGAAAGGATGAGATTGAGTGAAAAGATACATAGTGGGAGCTCTTCACAAGGAAGGAGGAATACGACTAATAAATTCACAAGAGCAATGTTCATTGTAATAGCGATGATATAAGGAGAGTGATGCAACGGTTCTACGGGCTGAAAGAGATTTGAAAGTTATTAAAAGGAGGAGAATTGATGAGACGAAAAGATTGTTTCCACCTTTTCAAGACGAGCTACGTGAGTGGAAGAACCCTAGATATGCGACGCGTATTCCATATATATATATATATA
>SEYY01008980.1:0-5000 GCA_009176605.1 Armadillidium nasatum
CATTCCCATACTTTCTCTGTTCAATTTTCCGACCCCAGACTTAATCGCTTTTGTCAATCTTACATACTCAACTAGTAAAGTTTTGACCTGCACATTTTCAAGCGCCGTGTCTGGACGTCTGTCTTATGACCAGATAGGTTTTCCAATTCCGGTGGAATTTGGTATGTCCTCCGGACTTTGCCCACCGTGGATATATTAATGTTTAGAAAACTCGCGAATCTGAAAAAACTCCAGCTTTTTAGAGGCCACTTACAATCCTTTGTGATATGATGTTTCCAAGATAATTTTTGTTTATGTTCAGACAATAATATTTCTGTTGTTTACGGTGAGACGGAGAGGCTTCGAAGGAGATAGGAAAGTTGGAAGGTGTTTTTGAGAGAGAGAGAGATGTGAAGTTGAGCTTTCAAGAGTTGAATTTCACAAAGTTGTGGTGATCCTACCGGGAAATCCCATCCATGTAGGCAAGATTGGGATCAGAAAGTTGAAGATGAGAAGCAACTCAAGAAGCAAAAGAGGTAGCAGATTTGAAATGCATAAAAGAAAGGATGTTGAGTCGTTAGGGTGTAAGAATGAACAGATTAAAAGTACAGCTGAGAAGGTGCTGATGAAGTTAGAATAAATATTTATAGCAAAAAATCACTTTAATAATATATATATATAATATATAAGTATATATTATATATATATATATATATATATATATATATAATATATATATATATATTATATGTATTATATATATATATTATATATATATATATATATTATATATATATATATATATATATATAATAATATATTATATATAATATATATATTATATTATATATTATATATATATATATATATATATTATATATATATATATATATATATATATATATATTATATATATATATGTATATATAAATATATATATATATATATAATATTGTTTTATTTTTTTATTACAGGGAAAGGCCTACCAATTCCACCGGAGTTGGGAAAGTCTATTCATGGTAGATGGAGGTCGACATGTCCAGATACACGCGTTTGAAGGTAAGTCAAGAAAGTTGGGAAACAGATGAAGAGGTGTGTTCCAGACTTTACCAGTAGGTATGTAGATTGAGCATAGCGGTAAAGTCTGGGGTCGGAGAGTTGGATAAAAAGTATGACTGTGTAGAAAGGCGTGTGCACGAGCTCTTCTCAATGGAGGAGGTATGCGAAGAAGTTCAGAAAGCAGTGTCCGTTGTAATACGATTGTAAAAAGAGAGTGACGCAACATTTCGAGGGCAGAAAGAGTTAAAGAGTTGACGAGAGTTGATGAACAAAATCCCTAGACTCCACCTTCTCAAGGAGAGCTGTATGTGGAACCACCCCGATGTGCAAGCATACTCCTACAGGGCGAACAAACCCCTCTACAGAGCAAGCAACTGGCGTGAACTGAAGGCGCCTCAGAAACCTAACCTCTTAGAAGCTTGTTTTGAAAGAAGTAATGTGATCTTTCAAGAAAGATCACGAGAAAAAAAACCATATTAAGAACAAAGAGGCTTGTGTTGTGTGTTTTCAAAGTATCATAGTTGTGTGGAAATTGTGTCGAGTAGAAGATAAAATGAGTTTAGGCAATTTAATGCGAGAAATCAGAGTTAGTTGCTCCAAGCTACCCTTCTGAGTCTATCAACTGCTGTTGGTGGACGTTTTCAAACTGAAAGGATAATGAAGGGTGGAGTCATCAGCAAGGAGTGGATAGGAGATGAGATAATAAGAGAAGGTCATTAATGAAAAGTAGAAAAAGTGTTAGAAATAGGACAGAACCCTGAGGAACACCACTATTAATAGATTTAAAGGATGAAAGGTGGCTGTCTACAACAGCTGCTATAGAACAACCGGAAAGGAAATTAGTGAGAAGATCACAGAGAGAAGGATAGATACTGAAAGAGGGAAGTTTAGAAATCAAAGCTTTGTGATTTCGATATGTCTAGCGATAGCAAAATTCACCCGAAATGCCGACGAGGACAAAGTCAGAGAGAAGAGAAAAAAGATCACCAATAGAGCGTTTCTTACGAAAGCCATACTAGCAATCAGAGATAAGATTAGAAGAATTGAGATGTTTCCAAATCTTCCTGTTAAGGATAGATTCGAAAACTTTAGAGAACGGAGGTCAAAGAAATAGGACGGTAGTTGGAGGACTGAGAGGAGTCCCCCTTCTTCGGCACAGGCTGAATGAGCGACGTTTCCAGCAAGAAGGGAAGGTTGAAGTAGAGAGACAAAGAGAAAGTTTACCAAGGCAGGTGCAAGCTCGGAACACAAGTTTTGAGAACCACGGAGGATATTCATCGGGACCATACGCCTTCTTAGTATTAAGCTCATATAGAGCAGAAATGACATCTTTAGAAGAAATTCTAATTTTAGGCATAAATGAGTTAGAGGGGGTTGAAGGAGGAGGAATAGCTCCGGAATCGTCTAAGGTTGATTTAGAAGCAAAAGTTTGAGCGAAGAGTTTTCAGCTTTAGACGGTTAAAACAGCAGTAGTGGCCGTTATTGGATTAAAGAAGAAGAAGTTAGAGTTGACATTTTTTGCAAAATGCAAAATTGAGGAGAGGAACCAGAAAGATTATTGTTTTCTACGGGAAATGAGTTTTTGTGTTACGAAGGATAGATTTTGCACTTTCCGGGATGATATATAAGTTGCGTGAGTTTCTGGAATTTGAAGACAACGGATCCTTCAGGCGGATAGCACGAGAAAAGCAGAGTTAAACCAAGGTTTGCTAGGTTTAGTAGAAGGGAAAGAATATGGAATGTACGCCTCCATGCCAGAGAGAATCACTCGATAATGCTTTCTGCAACTCCGGGGACCCTCCCCGAAAGCAATAATCACGGGAAACAAGAAGTCGACCGCAGGTCGACCAGCTTGCGGACACGAAGTGCCACAAACGTTTCTTTCAATAGAAGGGTTTTTTCTTGCGGAAGACTTGAAGGATAGAAGAGTACAGAGATAAGAAGTGATCGAGAACCCAGAAGAGGAAAGAGTTTAACAGTATAAGGAGAAGGATTAGAAGTTAGGAAAAGGTCTAGAATGTTGGGTTCATCTCCAAGACGATCAGGATACGAGTAGAGAGAGAGCTGCACCAACTGCTCAAGGTCGTTTTGGATAGTGAAATGGAAGGCATGTTCACCAGCTGTATCATGAGACCTAGAAGAAAGCTATTGGCGGTGGTGAACACTGAAATCACCTAATATGATGATTTCAGAAATGAGAAGAAGAAGAATGTGCTCTATTTTGAAGTTTAAATAGTCGAAGAATTTAGGATAAGTCAGTGAATTAGGAGATAAAACAACAAATGAATTTAGTCGTAGAATGGCAAGAGAGCCTAAGCCATAAGGTGGAAAATTCGAAAGACTCCAAATTTGAGACACGAGAACAAACGACATTTTTGCGCACATATGCTTAGCAACCGCCTTTGTCTGAAAAATGATAGAGACAGTAGGAGAAAAGAATAGGTTTGCTATCAGAATCAAGAGTTTCGGTCAAGAATAAGAGTTGAGGTCTAGAAGAAGAGTGTTCAACAAAGTGGAAATTAGAGTGCAGACGCGAATGTTTGCAGAAATTAATGAAAATATAGACGTGCATCAGGACCGTGGCATCTGTGTCCTGGTGCACAACCCATCACCGGAGGCCCACTCCCAAGTGATGGGGGAGGGGGTGGATGAGGGGTTATTATTATATATATAATATATATATATATAATATATATATATATATATATATATATATATATATAATATATATATACAATATATACATTAAAAAATAAAAAAAAAAAAAATAAAAAAAAAAAAAAAAAAAAAAAATTTTTTTTATCCGATTCTCCTGAAAATTTCAATATATAGCTTTTTTCACGAGAAAAAAACTCCATTTCTAACGTTTTTACGAGGATTTAAAGTTTTGAAGTAATTTCGAAAATTTAAGGTACGTTTAAATCTACGGTGAAGCCGCATAAAAAAATTTTTTTGGTCTAAAATTTGTGTGTATATCCAAAATCTATTGGCTACAAAAACATCACAGTTTTTGATGTGTGCATAACAGAAAACAGGTTATATGCCCTTACTTGACCAGTGTCGAAATTTTTTTTTCAATTTTGAAAAATTCACACCTTTGGACAAAAAATTAAAAAAAAAATTGGATGAAATATTTTTTTAAAAACTTTATTAGAAGAGGGATAGATCTAAAACTTTTATTTAAAACACTTTTGAAACCTATTTGCTGATTCGAGATACAGCTTATCATAATGGCCAATTTCGACGAAATTTCAAATTTTTCAAAGTTTGAGAGGCTGTATCGAATAAACAATAGTTTTAAAAATGTCTTAAATAAAATTTTAGATCCCTCCTCTAAACAATATCCAATTTTCAAAAACATTCAAACAGGAATTTTTTTAAGAAATTTTTTTCTTAAATTTTTTTTTCAATTTTTTTCAAAAAAAATTGACTTTATAATCAAACGCTATCCGTAATATTCCCAAATGTTCTGTAATATTGTAGAAATTGGGGCTAAGAATGTACAGGGAGTTTTTGGATCATTCTGACCACTATTTTACCACTTCTATTTAATCTCTTTTTTGAATTTTGCCCCCTATCTGGTAAACCGTTAGAGACTCAAAAAAACGTCAGAAATCGAGAGTTTTCAGCGGGAAAAAATGCATATATATTGTAAATTTCAGCTCAATCGGTCAAAAAATAAACCAAAAGTTTTCAGATTGGTTCCTTCCCTTTTTAAAGAAAACAAACCAAATGATATTAAGTAAATGGCGTGAAAATAAATAGAAAAGAAGCTTTGTGCATCATTTTCATTGGAAAGCAACACATCAATGTTCTGGAAACAAAATTTGCAGGAAGTGACATGGTAAATTATTACGCAATATTAATCAAATATTACATAATTTAATTCATTAAGTAATGAAATAAATGAACAGTTAAGTGTAACAAGTTGATCTATGCTAGACATTTCGAGATCAAAATCG
>SEYY01008980.1:7500-10537 GCA_009176605.1 Armadillidium nasatum
ATATATATATATATATATATTATGCATCACACCGTATCCCGTATGATGCAGGGTGGCGTCAACTGCAGGAAAATTCCTGCAATCGTACATGGGAAGACAAAAAAAAACTGGCTAAAAGGAATCCCAGACCCTAGAACCATGCGAAGAAGTATTCTTCATGATCCAGCCTTGCCACCCAATCCAATCTCGAGTTTTAAATTTTATATTCGTATTACTTATTTTGAAATTTTCACTAAAGCCGAAGGTATGTTATTTGAAAGTTTTGTTGCTCCTCCACAAAATTTTGATAATTTAATTACGATTTATTTAATTTTGTTTTATGAAAATGTTTTTAAAAAATTATTTTAAAATAAATGTTATTATTTTTAAGTTCAAAAAATAATTTTCTTTTCAGTACAATTCTACAGCATACTCTAAACAATCCTTCCAATTTTCAACTCTTCTCTTCTCTTCTCTTCTCTTCTCTTCTCTACTCTTCTCTCCTTTTCTCTTCACTTTTCTTCTCTACTCTTCTCTTCACTTCTCCTCTCTTCCATCTGATTCTTCTATATTTTCTTTTCCTTCTGGTTTAAGCACCTCCACTCACAACGACAGCAGAATAAATATATATATATAATATATATATATATATATATATATATATATATATATATATATATATATATATATATTTATATATATATATATATATATATATATATATATATATATATATATATATATATATATATATATATATATATATATATAATATATTATATATATATATATATATATATATATATATATATATATATATATATATATATATATATATATATATAATATTATTATATATATATATATATATATATATATATATATATATATATATATATATATATATATATTATATATATAATATTACTATATATATATATATATATATATATATAATATATATATATATATATATATATATAAATATATATATATATATATATATATATATAATATATATATATATATATATATATATATATAATATATATATATATATAGATATAATATATATATATATATATATTATATTATAATATATATAATATAATAATATATATATATATATAATATATATATATATATATATATATATATATATATATATATATATATATATATTATATATATATATATATAATTATATATATATTATATTTATTTATATATATATTTATATATATTATATTTATATATATATATATATATATATTATATTATATATATATATATATATAGCTATATATAGGGTCAGACCGGTTTAAACCAGAACATATTTAACTACTGAATCTACGTAAAAAAGGATTATTTTTTAGAATCCTTGTCGATTTCAGGAAAAAAAAAAAAAAAAAAAAAAAAAAAAAAAAAAAAAAAAAAAAATGGTTTGTACGAAATTGATGACGTAATAAGACAATTGATTACGTAACAAACTTAAACTGGTGTTATACCGAGCATTTGTCTACGGAGGATGCCACCCGTACCCATCCCGTGAGTGATGATGATATTGTCGACTACTTTTCCTGTCGACGATATGGGGTATTTCCCATTTTTTCCAATTTCGAAAAAATTTAAAAAAAAACTGACATTGCCAAACGTACGATTCTCGCGAGAGTTAAAAAGAAGTAAACTTTACTTATATAAACTTTATTATTTATAGAATTTATTTTTTATTCCCAATTTTCCTACCTAAATTCGACAAGGATTCTAAAAATATAATCCTTTTTACGTAGGTTAGTAGTTTTTTAAATATGTAGTGGTTTAAATGAAGTTTCCTTTATTATAATATATATATAATATATATATATATATATATTATATATATATATATATATATATATATATATATATATATATATATTTATCGAAAATATGACAGGTTCCGACACGGGATTACCCCAAATCGTCGACAGGAAATAGTCGACAGGTCAAAGGCCGACACTTTTGAAAAAAACATTAACAAAATTTTCTCACTTGTCCAAAACGTCGACAACTTTTTTTGGTAAGGTCAAAGGGCCGACAACTTTTTTTTATAACTGTCAATCGTCGACACTATAAATCAATATCGATTAATCGAAAGATATATATCATCATCACTCACGGGTCGGGGGTACGGGGGGCAGAGCCCCGTTGACAAATGTTCGTGTGCCTTCATCTACTAAAAATAATTATATTATATAAAATCTATTATTTTATAATAATAAAATTAAAAAAAAAAAAAAAAAAAAAAAAAAAAAAAAAAAAAATACGATGTTGGTCAACAGCCGACACATTTTTTTTCACAAGTGTCCAAAACGTCGACGTTGAAATTGAAAAGAAAAAGTGATCGACACATTTTTTTTCAAAAGTGTCGGCCCTTGACCTATGACTACTTTTCCTGTCGACGATTTGGGTATAGCACGGCCGACAGTCATTAACAAATTCGGGATCTCCAAATCGTCGACGGGAAAATAGTCGACAGGTCAAAGGACACTTTTGAAAAAACATTAACAAAATTTTCACTTTCCAAAACGTCGACAACTTTTTTTGGTAAGGTCAAAGGGCGACAACTTTTTTATAACTCGTAAATCGTCGACACTATAAATCGATATCGATTAATCGAAAAATATATATCATCACTCACTGGTCGGGGGGTACGGGGGGCAGAGCCCCCGTAGACAATGTTCGTGTGCCATGCATCTACTAAAATTATATTAAAAATAAAAAATCTAATAATTATAATAATAAATTAAAAATACGTATCGATTGTAAAAAAAAAAAAAAAAGATGTTGGTCAAACAGCTGACACATTTTTTTTTTCACATGTGTCCAAACGTCGACACGTTGAAATTGAAAAGTGATCGACACATTTTTTTCAAAAGTGTCGGCCCTTTGACCTGTCGACTACTTTTCTGTCGACGCTTTGGGTATAGCGCCCAAATTTTCTCACTTGTCCAAAACGTGACAACTTTTTTGATAAGGTCAAAGGCCGACAACTTTTTATAACTCGTCCAAATCGTCC
>SEYY01008982.1:0-22500 GCA_009176605.1 Armadillidium nasatum
GTAATTTTTTTTAGAGATGCCTGCTCAAATTTTTTTTTTCAACTCAGCCTAACTATGTAAAAGAAATGCAAATTTTTTTTTCCAATGGTGAATTGATAAACAACAAATAATTTTGTAAGAAAAAATTAAAGTAATACTTTAATGAAGGGGGCCTGAATTTTTTTTTTTTACTCGGCCTAAATACAAAAACAAAAAAAAATAATTTTTTTTTTATGGTTAATCACCAAACACATGATTTTGTAATAAAAAAATAAAAAATAAAAATATTTTAATTAAAAAAATTTAAAACTAATGAAAATTAATTTTTTTCAATTTGATGTCAAAAAGATCTTTCAATACCGCAGAAACTCCAGAAACTCCAGAAACTCGCATAATGATGTAGTCCTTTAAAGGTTGTCAGTGTTTTCATGTTAATAGGTTGTCATATTTTTTTTTTTCATTTCCCCCTCAAAAAAAAAAAAATTTTTTTTTTGGCAACGTATTAAATGACTATATTTATATGTAGATAGAGAGAGAGGAATATAAGTTCAAATGGCACACAATCATTTGTCTACAGGGGCTCTGCCCCTGTAGACAAATGATCATGTGCCATGCATTTATAATTTCAATGCTGTACTTATAATACGTTGCAAGTGTATGTCACATGTGAGTGGTGGTGAGAGAGAGAGACTATATTATGACTAACATATCAATGTAGGTATCAATATAATTATAATAATGTAGAGAAATAATGCCAGTGAAAATAAAATTACTAATTAAATGATAAAAAATAAATTAAAAAGGTGTTAAAATGTACTTTTATGTATCTCAAATATCTAGTTTTCACTTAAATAAAATTGAGGAAGTATAAAATGGTAAATAGTACTTTTGTTAATATAAATATTTTTTGTGATGTCATTCTCTGCCTATATCACTATTAGGCATAGGCCTGTTTGATGTAGTTGTCCAAATTATATCATTTTATAATTGGATTTTGAATACTCTTAACAATGTTTAAATTTTATTGAATTTGAATTTCCACCCTAATAAAATAGTATTTCTTTAATATAAAATATATTTCCAGTTTATATTTTGAATAGTTAAGAGAGAAAAACTGTAGAAATACCAATAATAATAATATTTAGTTCTTACTTAGAATATTAATCTTATTTTATCCATGATTACTAATATTAAATAATTAATATATTGGTGTGTGTTATTTCTTTGTAACTGACAAAAGTTTTCAAGATTTTTGAAAGAGAAAGAAAAAGAAAACAATTTCCACATTGAGAAAACTCTTTTAGTATAACTACAAATTTTATTGCATTTTGGTATGAGAGATAGCTTATTGATTTCAGACAAATTCATCCACATTTAAGTGATGTTTCTTTGATTCATTTATATAGTTTGATTGTGCTGTAAATTAGAACTATTGTTGATAATTTTATTATCTCTTCGGTTAAAGTATTTTCATATAGATTATGAAATTTCTGATTTATTTTATATACATATTTTTTATTATTTTTAAATTTTAAATTTTTTAGTTTTTAATTAGTGTATAATTTGTAATTTTAGCCTTCAAAATCGAAAATGATATAGTATCTGAAACTGCTCTGTAATAAAAATCATAAATTTCATATTCCAGATCTTTATTAATATATATATATATATATATATATATATATATATATATATATATATATATAATATATATATATATATATATATATATATATAATATATATATATATTAGGGATGGAGTGAAGTATCAGTATCGGTAAGTATCGGTATCTGTACCAGTAAATTTTTAGGCATCGGTATTGGTAAAAATTTTGGTATCGCTTCATCCTAATATATATATATAATATTATATATATATATATATATTATATATTATATATATATATATATATAATATATATATTATATATATATATTTTCAGGTTATTAAAAATGCTGTTCATAAGGTTAAAAATATTGAAACAAAGTCATCCCCAAAAGACTTAGTCACTGAAACTGATAAACAAGTGGAAGAACTTTTGATGAAAAGCTTTGCATTGAAGTTTCCTGACCACAAGTTAGTAGATAAATTTCATTAAAATAATATATATTATTTTAATGGAATAACATGTATAATTATGTATATGTGTGTAAATTAGTGTGCTTATGCTTATTTCTGGGAATTTTAAATTACCAGATTTACTGTGATCAATTACTAAAATAGTTCTGTGTAGACAGCAAAGCTCATAAAACTTGTTTTCTTTTATCATATATATATATATATATTATATATATATATATATATATATATATATATATATATATATATATATATATATATATATATATATATATATATATATATATATATATATATATATATATATATATAAAAATTCACCTCTGGTGGGCAAAGGCCAGAGGCCTACCAGTTTCCACCAGAGTTGGGAATATTCGTAAATCTGCTCGCTAATATCCACTTATATATATATATAGGGGGAGGACGTAGCGCCGTCCGAAGCGATGCAAGTACCCCCCATTGGGCATAACCCACGGAGTGATAGGATGGGTTAGACTATTCCGTTTCACTCCGTTGCCCTTTGGTTCGTTCCTTTTCGCGTTTCACCTTCTCAGGGGGTTCTCTAGCGTACCCCCGCCTCACACTGGAGTGTCTATGCTCCAAATACCTCTCCACCCCAATTCTTCACATGTTCCCACATTTTACATGCACTTACTCTTACATACCTAAAAAAAAAAAAAAAAATGGCGAAACCAACAGCTGCCTCGGAGATGCTACGGGGGGCGGCATCCAAAGAATGCCCCTCAACCTCCACCCCTCACCCCATCATCACTTGGGAGTTGGCGGCCTCCGATGATGGGGATGGTGCCGCCATGACCCGGCGTCCGGCTTGCCCCGATGCACGGTCTTCTTTTTTCATTAATTTCTGCAACATTCGCGGTCTTTTTTCTAATTTCCCCTTTGTTGAACACCATCTCTCTTCTTCTAGACCTCATCTCTTATTTCTAACCGAAACTCAGGTGCTTGAGTTGCTGACAGCAAACCTTATTCTGTTACCTCCTTACTGTCTCTATCCTCAATTTTCAGCCAAAGGCGGTTGTTGCGCATATGTGCGCAACGATGTTATTTGCTCTCGTGTCTCTGATTTGGAGTCTCGTGAATTTTCTACCTTATGGCTTAAGCTCTCTTTGCAATTCTACTACTAAATTCATTTGTTCTGTCTATTTATCTCCTAATTCTACTGACTATAAAAATTCTTCGACTATTTAAACTCCAAAATAGAGCACATTCTATCTCTTCTCTCTTTCTCTGAAATCATCATTTTAGGTGATTTCAATGTTCACCACCGCCAATGGCTTTCCTCTAGTTCTCAATTTCCAGCCGGTGAACTCGCCTTCCTTTTCTATCCAAACAACCTTGAGCAGTTGGTGCAACTCCCTACCCGTATCCCTGACCGTCTTGGTGATGAACCCAACATAACTATTTGATCTTTTCTTAACCTCTTAACCTTCTCCTTATACTGTTAAACTCTTTCCTCCTCTGGGTTCATCCGATCACTTCTTATCTCTGTATCTTGTTCTGTCTCTTCAAGTCTTCCGCAAGAACGGCCCCCCCTTCGGCGAGGAGACGTTTGTGGCACTTCGGTGCTGCTAACTGGTCAGACTTGCGGTTGTACTTCTCTGATTTCCCATGGAATGATTATTGCTTTCGTGGAGGGGTCCCTCGGAGTGTGCCGAGCGTATAACCGAGGTGATTCTCTCTGGCATGGAGGCGTACATTCCATATTCTTTCCCTTCTACTAAACCTAACAAACCTTGGTTTAACTCTGCTTGTTCTCGTGCTATCCGCCGCAGGGATACTGCCTTCAGGGATTACCGTCGTCTTCAAACTCCTGAAACTCATGCTACTTATATTTCATCCCGGAATCGTGCAAAATCTATTCTTCGAGATACCAAAAACTCTTTTCTCCGCCGCAAATGCAATAATCTTTCTGGTTCTTCTTCATCTCGTCCTTTCTGGCATTTCGCAAAAAATGTCAACTCTAACTTTGCTTCTTCCTCTTTCCCTCCTCTAGTATCTTCTGACGGCACAACTGCCATTTTACCTTCTACTAAAGCTGAACTCTTCGCCAAACTTTTGCCTCTAACTCTACCTTAGACGATTCCGGAGCTATTCCTCCTCCTACAACCCCCTCTAACTCATTTATGCCTAAAATTGTAATTTCTTCTAAAGATGTCATTTCTGCTCTCTCTCTGAGCTTAACACTAAGAAGGCGTATGGTCCTGATGGTATTCCTCCTGTGGTTCTCAAAACTTGTGCTTCCGAGCTTGCACCCTGCCTTGGTAAACTATTTCGTCTTTGCCTTTCTACTTCAACCTTCCCTTCTTGCTGGAAACGTGCGCTCATTCAACCTGTGCCGAAGAAGGGGGACCCCTCTCAACCCTCTAACTATCGTCCAATTTCTTTAACCTCCGTTCTTTCTAAAGTTTTCGAATCTATCCTTAACAGGAAGATTTGGAAACATCTCAATTCTTCTAATCTTATCTCTGATCGCCAGTATGGCTTTCGTAAAGGACGCTCTACTGGTGATCTTCTTTCCCTTCTCTCTGACTCTTGGTCCTCCGCTCTTCGGCATTTCGGTGAATCTTTTGCTGTGGCGCTGGACATATCGAAAGCTTTCGATAGAGTCTGGCACAAAGCTTTGATTTCCAAACTTCCCTCTTTCGGAATCTATCCTTCTCTCTGTGACCTTCTCTCTAATTTCCTTTCCGGTCGTTCTATAGCAGCTGTTGTAGACGGCCACCGTTCATCCTATAAATCTATTAAATAGTGGTGTTCCTCAAGGATCTGTCCTTTCTCCAACTCTTTTTCTAATTTTCATTAATGACCTTCTCTCTATTACTTCATCTCCTATCCACTCCTATGCTGATGATTCCACCCTTCATTATTCCTTTCAGTTTGAAAACGTCCCTCCCAACAGCAGTTATTAGACTCAAGAAGGGTTAGCCTTGGAGCAACTGAACCTCTGATCTTTCTCGTATTTCAAATTGGGGCAGAGAAAACATGGTTGTTTCAATGCCTCAAAAACTCAATTCCTCCATCTCTCTACTCGACACAATCTTCCACACAACTATGACATCTTCTTCGAAAACACTCAACTCAAACCTTCATCTGTTCTCAATATTCTCGGTGTTTCTTTTTCTCGTGATCTTTCTTGGAAAGATCACATTATTTCTCTCTCTAAACAAGCTTCTAAGAGGTTGGGTGTTCTGAGGCGCCTTCGTAGTTTTTTTACGCCACCCCAGTTGCTTGCTCTGTATAGGGGTGTTGTTCGCCCCTGTATGGAGTACGCTTCGCACATCTGGGGTGGTTCCACACATACAGCTCATCTTGAAAAGGTGGAGTCTTGGGCTTTTCGTCTTATCAACTCTCCTGCTCTTACTAACTCTCTCCAATCTCTTTCTTCCCGTCGAATTGTTGCGTCACTCTCTCTTTACTATCGCTATTACAACGGACACTGCTCTTCTGAACTCTCACGTCGCATACCTCCTCCACTGAGAAGGGCTCGTGCGACACGTCTTTCTACACAGTCTCATCCTTTCTCTGTCCAACTCTCCGACCCCAGACTTAACCGCTATGCTCAATCTTACATGTACTCTACTGGTAAAGTCTGGAACACACTTCCCTTTATCTGTTTTCCCAACTTCCTTTGACTTGCACACTTTTAAACGCCGTGTATCGGGTCACGTCGGCCATTAGCGACCCCGAATCTGATTGCTTCCCAACTCCGGTGGATATTGGTAGGCCTTGGGCCTTTGCCCACCGGAGGAGAATAAAAAAAAAAAAAAAAAAAAAAAAATATATATATATATATATATATATATATATATATATATATATATATTATATATATAATATATATATATATTATATATATATATATATATATATATATATATATATATATATATATATATATATATATATATTCTTATAGGGCTTTGCTAGTGAAAATTAGAATGATTGGAAATAATGGTATACTATTATTTTGAAATTAATAAATATTAATTTTTAAAATATTCTTAGTTTTAGTGTCCTAAGAAAAAAATATGAAGATTTATTGTCAAAAGAATAGATGAACTCAAAAATAATGATAGTACTGTTTATATTAATATCTTTTATTTGCAATCAGTTGAGATTTACATTTAAATGGTTTAGATTAATTTGTTTTAATAACCATGTATGATATAGTAATGAATAAACAGATAATTTCCCCTTTTTTTCCTATTAAGAAATAATGAATACTTACTTACTGCTGACATAACCCATGATTGGCTCTTATATCTACTAGTCATTGTCCATTTGTAATGCTTTCTATTTTTCTAGAGAAAAGTATTTTTCTCATTTTTTTGCATTTTTAAAAAAATTTTATTCTGAAAGTCTATTTTTTTTTTTTTTTTTTTTTTTTTTTTGTAAATGTGACAAATTCATGTACTGCCTTTTGTAATAGAATTTTAAAATTTTACATTATTTCATTATTACTATTTGTTTTAACCAAATGGTTTTTATTTAGTAATAATTTTATTTAGTAATAGAATTTTAAAATTTTACATTATTTCATTATTACTATTTGTTTTAACCAAATGGTTTTTATTTAGCTATGTATCATATTTCTCTATTGATTTATTACTGTTACTCTTTAACGTATATTTTATACTGGCTGTTCAAGTGTTTAATTTCTTATTTATTTTGATTTCTTAGATTTATTGGAGAAGAATCTGTAAGTGCTGGAGTAAAATGTCAGCTTACAGATGACCCAACATGGATTATCGATCCTGTTGATGGTACAATGAACTTTGTTCACACATTCCCATACTTTTGTGTGTCAATAGCACTTTGGGTGAACAAAACACCAGAAATTGGGATTATTTATAATCCCTTACTAGACCAAATGTACACAGCTCAAAGAGGGAAGGGAGCCTTTCTGAATAACAAAAGAATTCACGTTTCAGGGCAGAAAGGTAATATTTTTAAGAATAAGTTTTTTCTTGTGTGTTGAGTTATAAGGATAAGTAGTAGTTTTTTTTCCTGTAATTTTAGCCATTTATGTAATTTTGTAAAGACAATCTCTTGTCTCAGACATTATTTAAGCTTAATCTATTGTTTATCATTAATAATAATGCAATAATTTTTTTATTAGCATGAAATTGAAATGCCATTTGTTTAACACAAAATCCTTCAGAATTAATATCTCTTAAGAGTTATGAGCTGTTGAAACTACTTATTGGTTTCACATTCTGTCAATAATTAGTTGGGTGTAATGAAAATCTTAATTTTATTGAGTGAAAGTGTACATTTAATGCAGCTATTATTTCGCCCAATATATATATATATATATATATATATATATATATATATATATATATATATATATATATATATATATATATATATATATATATATATATATATATATATATATATATATATGTGATGGATCAGTATCGGATATTTTCGGTATTTGGTATCGGCAAGTATCGGCATATTTTCCGATACCTGTATCGGTATCGGCCTTTTCAGTATCGGTATCGACAAATTTTGTATTAGGAGTAAAGTATCGGTATAGGTAATTTATTGATTTCGGAAGTATCGGCATATTTTCAGGTATCGGATCGGCTTCGGGGAATTTTGATCGGTACGGAAAAAATTTATTGTATATATATATTATATATATATATATATATATATATATATATATATATATATATATATATATATATATATATATATATATATATATATATATATATATATATATATATATATATATATATATAGTCTATTATATTCTGTAATTTGTTCTTTTAGATTTGTCTCAAGCTCTAATATTTACTGAACTGGGATCAAGTCGAAATGAAGAAAAAATGAAAGTGGTTCTTAATAATCTTACAAAAATTATGGATCTTGCTCATGGGTAAGTGGGTTTATATTTATATACATATAATGGTTAGATTAAGCATGATCTATACCACATGACGTTTCTCCTCAGTAATTCATATTTCAATTTTCTCTCAAAGATTTGCTACTTTTATTTTTAGCAATGGCGCAAAATTTTAAAAATTGCTTCACTTTAAGGTAATTCAAGCTTGTTTTTCAAAAAATCTTTTTTCGTGTTTGATATAATTTTATTTAATAATTATACAAGTTCTATCCAAAAAAAAAAAAAAAAAAAAAAAAAAAAAAAAAAAAAATATAAATAATATATATATATATATATATATATATATATATATATATATATATATATATATATATATATATATATATATATATATATATATATATATATATATATATATATATATATATATATATATAGTGGTGAGTATGGACCGACCGGGGCCCCGACCCCAGCTAAAAATCAGGGAAAACCGGGGTTTGCCTGCCGGGGTTAAAATTGTAAATTATACTTATTAAAGGTGGATTAAATTGAACAAAATATAAGAAAATTAAATTTTTTTTCTTGTTTTTTTCAATATTTTCTTTTTCTTTTCTGTTTCTTTCGAGCACTCCTCTTCTGCTAGTGAATGTTCTTCTTTGTATTTTGATTTTAAATTCTTCCATAAAGATAGGTTTTAAAATTTTTTACTTTGGGCACCCGGAGGTCCTCTTCTAATTTCTTAGCTGCAGATGTTACATATAGCTATTTCAAGCCTAACCTGAAACATTGTAAAGTATTCCCATACTGCTGAAGCTGATCTTTTAGCCATTTTGACTGAAAGTGTACAAAATAATAATTTTGAAATAATGTAGTTAAATGATACAAATTTGATACTCGGCAATAAAATAACAATGATATGTATAAATACAGGTTATATTGATAATTTTATATTTTCCATTTTTCAAACTTTAACTTAAGGTCTTACCTATGTAAACCTGTTGAATCACTATTGTGAATCAGAAAAAATTTTAAAAAATTTTTGTACTTTTTTAAAACTTTTATTATACAAAATCTGTAATTTTCTGAATTTTTTTTCTGAGAAAATGCATATAATCATTAATTTAAATGAATATTGGCTATTCTACTCCTTCCTTATAATTAAATAAACCAATTAAATTTATATATAATTTTATTAAACTAAAATTTCAGTGCTTTTGACCTCTTTACAAATTTTAGGCAACCCTGGCCAGAGCCGCGGTCGGTCCCTAGTAGTGAGGTGCCAAAATGTTAACAACTGATTTTAAGCTTAGCCAAAAGACTTTTCAGCCAGTTCGCTTCCATGTTTGATTGAAAAAAAGGAAAAGTTTATTTACTGCTACTTCACTACCCCTCCAAAAAATTTAATCAGGTTCGAGTGAACCGATGAGAAAAGGCTCCTCCAGCTCATCACTGTTTATATATATATATATATATATATATATATATATATATATATATATATATATATATATATATATATATATATATATATATATATATATATATATATATATATATATATATATATATATATATATATATATATATATATATATATATATATATATATATATATATATATATATATATATATATATATGCAGTTCAGACAGTTAAAATATCAAAGCAAAGGCAGTTCAAAAGGTCTAATTTTGGGTTATAGTATTTAATATAATTTATTAATTGGCATCACAATTTTACTTCAACTTGTTAACTTAGTTATCAGCAAAGTTTTCACAAAATGACATTAACGTGATTTATTTTTTTTAGGTTCCTTGTATTAGTAAATCTATTTCATACGTATTTAGTGTTAGAAAATATTCCACCCATTGTAATTTAATATTTCAGTGTAAAGGTTCAAGGTACGGCAGCTCTAGATATGTGTGCCGTAGGAGTAGGCTATTGTGATGCTTATTATCAGATGGGCTTACATTGTTGGGATATGGCAGCAGGATGTGTGATAGTTAGGGAAGCAGGTGGAGTAGTAGTGGATATGTCAGGTTAGTAATAATTATTGTTTAAATTTACATTTTGCTTAGATCATAGTGTGTGCGCGTTTGTGTGCTTGTGAGGTTTATTATTAAGTTAATTAAATACTAATGGTTGCCGAAATGTGAGTAGTTTGTAGCATGTTGTAATAGCTTAACAAAAATGAATTATTTTTGCAGAAATCGAAGTATGGGCTCAGCTGCCCTGAATATGTGTTTGGTAGCTCTTGGGGGTGCCGATGCATATTATGAAATGGGTATCCATGCTTGGGATATGGCTGCGGGAGTTTTGATTGCCACCGAAGCTGGAGGATACATTTGCGATTTAAATGGTGTGTGCTTTCTTTCTCTTATAGGTTATAATTGCTATTTGTAAGCAAATCTTTTATTTCAAAGCATGTGTGCAAAGATATTTTTAATAAAAAATTTTTAAACTTAGTCGGATTTAGATAACTTGTTAAAACCAGCATGAATTTTGAGTTAACTGTATAAAATAAAAGTATAATATCGTTGTTCAAAATCTTAGATAGGCCAAATTATTATGGGGATACCTTATTTATTAATTAAACATTTTAATAGAACTTTAAATTTAGACTTATTTATTTTTTTACACTGAAAAATCTTTTATGTGCGTTTGAAATGAAAATTAACCAGCTTCTTGTTTTTTGTGTATGAGAGAGTAATTTGATTATTATTATTATTATTTTAATAAGTATTACTAAAGAGTTCTTTCATTTAAAAGAAAAATGCTTCACAAACTCCAGAATTATCATAATGAAAATATTTTGTTGAAATTTTTAATGTGTTTTGTTGTGTGTATTTGCCAGACAAAGTGGGTCATATACTGATGCTCAGATAAGAGTTAGGGTAGTGGTTTAATTTTCAGTTTTCAGAAGTACAAAAACTTTGTTGTAGTAGAATTAAAAACGGATTCTTAAATTAGAAATATAAAGTGGAAGTATTTTATTTATTGAATTAATATTTATCATTTCAGTCTAAGACATACTGGGTAAATGTGCTGAGTTGGTAAATAATGCTTTATTTTTATTATTTTCAATTTATTTATTTTTTATTTTTTTGCCTTTGTGACGCACTATGAATTTATTAATAATAATAATAATAATAATAAAAGAACATTGCTTTGTTTTGTGTTGTTCAACACTCCAATTACTAATATAAAGTAAATTTGATGAAATCATTATTTTTATAATATTATTATTATTTTAAATTAAATAATTTTTTTATTTTAGTGACATTCTAAATTTTAATAATAAATGTGTTTCTTTGTTAAAACTATATGGACTCATAGGACGTAAACCTCACCCTAGAAGCTCATTTCATGTCAATAATAGATGTAATTGTTGTTTTAATGAAAAATATAATATTCAGTTTGTAATATGACTGAATAAAAAATTTATTATTTTTTGTTTTTATTTAATTAATCATTGTTGCAGGTGAACCTTTTGATGTTCTTAGCCGCAGGGTAATATGTGCTTCATCGAAGGAGGTTGCTGATCAACTAGTTTCTATTCTCGAAATATTTGAAGAAGAAAGAGACTGAAAACGTTGATCCTTAGATCAGGGAGTGGTGAAAATATGATCTCTGATTTTTTTGTTTTTTGTTTCAAGATATCGTCTCATAAGCTAGGAAATCTTTTAAAAAGAAAATATAAATTTATTTTTATTATTATTATTAGTAATATTGATTAATGAAGGGAACTTGTAGGAATTTTTTGTTTTTTGAATATATTGATATATATTTTATTTCTATTATTTCATTGTTTATACTTGCTAATAAATTATATTAGTGTATGTGAGTAAAGTTTCACTTTTCATTATAATTATTATTATTTCTATCAAAAAAAAGTTGAACAAAAAGAAAGGTGACTTCCATCTCTAGTCAGTTTCCCGAGTCGACCACTCTCAGGCTCCTGCAAGACTGGAACATAACGAGGGCTTTGAAGGTCTTGTCGATAAAATGGTAAAGTTACCCTGTTGCACCAAATCCCCAATTTTTCTCTGATGCTATTCCTTGGGCCTTAATGGTATTATCGATAGGGTAGGTGTGTTGTCTGTCCCGCCGACTTTTCAACCATCAGCTCAACACCAAAGTTCTCGAGCATCTCGTCCGCAGAGACCCTCCCCACGACGTAGTCCCAGTATCAAGTTCATTGACCTTTTTTAGAACTCTCCACCAGGAATTTATAAATATGCCTCATATGCGTTCTACTTTTACTTTAAATTACGACCAATTGCAACCCTTATCGTCCTGTTGCCCTCTTATTCTCAACATTGCATTGGAAATCTGTTATGACAGGTGGTGATATGTCCACTATGAGGAATGGTTTACTGTTGATAAGAGTTGCTTTCAAGAACCACCATCCAAGAACCCTGTCATCTCTACACCATATGATGCACTTAATACCTCAAAAGAATGTGTCACGTAAATTCGTTCAATTGGGCAGATTACTTCTTATTCCACTTACAAATTACAATTTTCCTCGACATAAGGAGGCTCCTAATCTGTCGAACTCCCGACGATTTTTCAATGTTTAGCATTCTGTAAATGGTTGATAGTTTACTCACCTCGTTTTTATATATCTCGCACAAAAAAGTGTTTTCGATATGAAAATTTTGGACATCCTCAGGGTCTTTCAGACACTTGTGAACATCTCTTTCGCCTCAGCATTCTCGAGTTCCCCCTCGCTGGGATTTGGATTCCCTGATGGAGGTGATTAGTGGGGAACTTTAGGTCATTCTTCTTAGGTACTCTCATTCCGGGACAGTTAACACTGATTGAAAATTCATTATCCGATCCAGCACCCGTCTCTATCTCCCTTTATTTTGACTGTCTCCAATTTTGCTGAATTTCACGAGAGTGAGAGAGAGTTGATTTTTTTTTTAAAGTTCACATCATCCCAGCTTTGCACTATTCGAGGAAAGTGTTACAACCTCCTCTAATAATAATAATAAAAACAACATAAAAGAATAATTTAAAAATAATAATATATATATATATATATATATATATATATATATAATATATATATATATATATATATATATATATATATATTATATATATATATATATATAATAAATATATATATATATATATAATATATATATATATATATATAATATATATATAATATATATATATATATATATATATATATATATATATATATAATATATATATATATATAAATATATAATAATAAAAAAAAAAAAAAAAACCTTTTTTTTTTTTTTTTACCTTCTCACCCCCTGACCACCCCTTGTTGAGGCGGCCACACTCCGCTAATGAAGCCTCCCGCCGCAGTCGGTCTCGTCCAGAGATCTTCCAAAAAAGTGATGCCCCAGAAGATTTTGGGGCGACAGTTGGAGGGACAGTCTAAAAGAAAGTTGATCTACGGTCTCCGGGGCCCTTTTGCATCTGGTACAAGTGGAGATGTTGCCTGGTTAAATTGAAATTGTGTTTGTAATGTTGTAAGTTTGGGTGGTGCCCGCATCTCAAATCTTGCTAGTGAGATTTGTAAGTGTCTTGGGAGGTTGTTGGAGTCGGTGTTTATTTCGGGAGGGGTTCGTTAAGGATGCTGTTTGGAGGTCTGTTAATCATATATGAATGTGTTAGTTGAGTGTGTATATGTTTGGTTGTTGTGGTATTGGGGGGAGGAGGGGGAATGCGATTTAGGATCCGTTTGTAAAAGGCTCCGGTGGACGATGGAAGGTTGTTTAAGTCTTTATTATATATATATATAATATATATATATATATATAATAATATATAATAATATATATATATATATAATATAATATATATATATATATATATATATATATATATATATAATATATATATATATATATATATATATATATATATATATATATATATATATATATAATATATATATATATATATATATATATATATATATATATATATATATATATATATATATAATAATAATATTAATAAAATATTATTATAACCTTTCCTTCAATTATTTGAAAGTAGAATCTGTGATGTCTTCACTAGATGATTTGATTGAAGATTATAAAGTTATTGAAGTTATTGATAAATAACATAAAGGATGTACTTACAAATTACAACATTAAAATTTTGAAGACAGGCTCATAAAGCAACATAAGCAACGAAAGATAAAATAGTTAATGCAATTATAGCATGCTTGTCTTAACTTGTTCTCTTGAAACACCTCAAATAATATTTTATTAGTAGCATAAATGATGTCCACAAAATGTCGATTATATTATGATGAACTTGATGATAAACAACGCGAACTTTACAACCTGATTTTAAGCAATGATAATGAATATATATATATATATATATATATATATATATATATATATATATATATATATATATATATATATATATATATATATATATATATATATATATATATATATATATATATATATATATATATATATATATATATATATCCCTTTAATGAAACTATCAGTCTTGGTGATTTCAAGTCACCACAGCCAATAGCTTTCCTCTAATCCTTAAGATACAACTGGTGAACTTGCCCAACGTTTCCCTATTCAGAATAACCACGAGCAGTATGTGCATCTCCCAACTCCTATCCCAAGGATAGTCTTGTGTATAAACCCAACTTCCTAGACCTTCTTTAACTTCCAATCGATCTCCTTATACAGTTAAATTCTTATTTTCCTCTGGATTCATTCGATCACCTTTTCTCTGTATCCTGTTCTGTCTTTTCAAGTCTTCTCCCCAACTCCGCTTAAGGCGATGAAATGTTTTTATTTATTCGGTGCCACAAAGGTCGTACTGTTTTTATTTAGAACGATTTTTGAGACGATTCTCTGATATGGAGTCGTACATTCCCTATTTTTTCTTCAACTTAATTCAATAAATCGGGGTTTATAATACTGCTTGTTTTCGTCATATACCCCTCAGTAATACTGTCATTAGATATTTATGCAACCTATATTTCATCCTGTAATCATGAAAAATTTAATATCCTCCGTAACACTAAAACTCTTATTGAAATGAGAAAACTCAATAATCTTTCTGGTTTCTCTTCATCACTTTCTTTCTGGAATTTTTAAAAAAAAGTCTATTCGAACTTTGTTTCTTCCTCTTTCCCTTCTCTAGTATATCTTCCGATGGTACAACTGCTTTCTTACTTTCTGTCAAAGCTGAACTCAATATATGCTTAAACCTATAAATCTTGCAGATGAATTTTGTTAAGTTTAAATTTAAAATCATTGACCTGAAAGGGAAGAGTTGAAATTAGCGATACAATTAAATAATTTAGAACACTTACTTTGATTTGGTTTCGTATTTTGGTTCTAGAAGTTCCTTAATATTAATTTTTTTATATATAATATATAATATATATATATATATATATATATATATATATATATATATATATATATATATATATATATATATATATATATAGGTATATATATATATATAGAGGTAAAGTATGAGATTTATTTGAAAGATTATGGTAGTAAAGTTTAAGGAAAAAAACCTCAACTCATCCACAAAACTGACTTGTATAATAATGACTTGCAGCTGAATAATAGTAGTCATTACATTTTTGATACGAAAGAAAGAGGAATTAATGTAAATAAAATAGTTATCTTGGATTTACCAAAGAATTGTTCTCTTTGACGTTCTGAATTTTTATATTAACAGTTGGAACAAAAAAAGACATTATTAATGTTGATATTAATTAATAATATTAATTATTAATATTGATATTGTTAGCAATCTCGACTGGGCTCGGATAGGCCAAGCAAGCCACCAACTGATTGCCTTGCTCAAGAAACTCATGTCTTGCCTCGGAACCCTTTGGAACCTTTTGATCGACGACGGCGCGGGAGATCGTGGGGGATGGAAGAATTTCGTTCGAGACAGCTGACAGGTGCTAGCACCTACAGAAGTATGGTGAGAAAGTTGGAACTTATTAAAAATATATTTTGAGTTGAAGAGTCAACTGAAAGGGTATAATAAGAAATAGGTGAAGATAAAAATTGCCTCATACCTGAATTCAGAACTCGTCAAAGACAACAATTTTTTTTTTTTGAAAACCGTATATGGTAAGTCCAAGATTACTATTTCATTTAAACTGATTCCCAATTTCTTTCAGACCAAAAACGTAACGTCAAGCATTATTCAGCTGTAAGTCGTTATATCGAGCAAACAAACGAAAAAAACCTTACATTTTGTTAATATGTCGAATCGCGTTGACGAATATTTAAAAAGCTGAATTTGAGAACCGGCAGCTTATTTAGGTGCAAAATTGTTAAGTGCCACATCAATATGAAAAACAAACCAATTTTATTAAACCTTATGAAGGAGAATTTAATATAATTTCTCCAATATAAAAGAAAACTTAAAATAGATGAAGTATATACACTAGATAAAATAGTGAAAGTATATAAATAGTTTTCATACTTAAACTCTGTTTTACAAGAAAATATAAAAAAATATTGCGTTTTGAAATACGATATTCAGTGAAGCTGTTGAAAAAGAGTTTTATGTCAAGTTAAGTTTTTATCTTTTAGCCTTGGCTCATAGAGCAAAATTTGATTTAATTAATCTAATTTTAATATATATTTAAATTGTAGAAACTAAATAATATATATAATTTGGGGTCCCTTTCTCTACAAGTACTAAAAATATTCACCAAAGAATGAAAAAGGGCATTTTAATTGTACCTGCTTTATTAGATGTACAATATCAAAATATTACTAATCCTTTCATTGTGAGTTTCAAATTCACAGTTATTCTGATTTTTCTTCATTTAGTTTTTGTTTTAAATAATGACTCTTTCAACATCTAAACATTTTACTTTTTTATATGAAAAAAAAAGAAAACTTGTTTTTCTAATTTGGTTGGAATTTAATCTTGTCAGACTTTTTATGGCAAGCTTGAAACTAAAAAAAAAAGAACAATATTAGATGTATTAACTACTTTTTATTCTCAGTGGCCACTGTAACTGAACTGTAGATTATTCAATTTGCTTTAATAGAATATGCCAAATTAATGGAAGAGCTTAAGACACAGTCTTTTCTCCATAGATGTAATAAAATGTCTGAGCTACAAACAAGCTCAAAATAGTGCACATGTACTCCTATGGTAAAGTCAGGTACACTACACTCTACATTTTCCGAACTTGTGACTTGAAAACTTTCAAAAGCAGTGTTCTGGAAAATGTCGCTAAAATTTGGTCCTGGTCCTAAAATTTTATCTAACTCTGTTGAAATTTAGAAGGCCTTTGCTCTTTGACCATCAGAGTAGACAAAAAGGGAAACAATGATGTACCAAATGTTAGCTTTTCTATACTTTCTATTTAAAGAAAATTTATGCACTTATTGCAATGTCTACCATTTTTTAAAGGATGATTTGCAGATGAAATTACTAGCAACTTTTGGCAATAAATATTTGGCTACTATGTTTTGTGAAAGTATCCCCACAGTATTTTTTGTTTCTCCACCTTCCCGCTATTTGTTGAGGGATTTGAAATACCCATATCATATGCTTAAATTCTTTCTATGTATTTTATAACATTAAAAATAATATAATATACATAGAAATAATATACAATACTAGTTATTAGTTATATGCAATTTGCAAGTTACTATATTACGAAGTTTTTAAAACATTCACATAACAATCAAGCAGTTTTTAAGGCTTCCCTTTTTGCCATAGAAGCCATTGATGGGAAATCAAATTTTTTAATTTACAACCTTCGTAAACTAGGCGTAGAATTCCATGTTAGATAGATACGATTGATGTTAGATTTTGATTCCAGGACATGGAATTGCTTTCCAACATTGAGTAGACTTTGGTTCGTATGTGTGTTAGAGGTTCTTTGCCTTTAACTTTTGGGGGATTTGCTTTTCCAGGTCATTCCTGAACTCTTGCACTTTTGATTATCAGAAAGCTGTGTATAAATTTATTTAGAATAAATCTAATTGGTAATATAATATCTTGCATTACGAAGTTTAGGTTACATATGACAGTGTCATAAACTCTTAGTGTAGAGCTTGAAAAATAACTTCAAGTATGAAAGTTAGGTATTTCAACTTGCAGCTGTCAAAAGTCCAAACTTCAAGACTCAGAAATATATAAAATATAAAGACAATATGTAAATGTATTACAAATATTCTAGTGAAGTTCCGAAGAACACTTTTAAGCAATGAAAATGTAAAGAAACTTTATTATAAAAAGTACTTATATATACAGCATATATGCTATATTTATACCCTGAAACAAAGGTTACTGACCCGTAAAATTATTTTAGTAAGGTTCTATAATAAAACCAATCTCATACCTTATGTCCTCTATAGATAAACCTATAAACCCTATACTAAAACCAATGTAAAATTTATGGTATCTAGAATACGCTCTTTGATGAATTTTTTATGCCAATGTAATTATCATTATGCATTAGGCAATGAATGTATCTCACTTTCAATGCTATAGCATATTTGTATATGAAATGCAAAGTGTACTAGCCTTATATACTTTTGCTGAACTGAAATTCTGGAGTCATGCTTCAGTTTTGAATTTTCTTAGTTATCTATTAGGAATGAGATGAACTCGTAAACCTTTCCGAATCAGATTTGAACTGCTATTTCTCACATTCCCTGTCCATTCTTTTAGCCACTGCTTCATGATATATCATAATATATGCTTAAAAATTTTCTTTTTAAATATAAAAGCTATATTTTATAAATTTTATTTATATATATATATATATATATATATATATATATATATATATATATATATATATATATATATATATATATATATATATATATATATAGTAATTATATATTTTACCACTATGAATTATGATTCAACCAATGATGTCAGGATCAAGGTTGAATAGGTGGAAATTATCTATAAGTAGTATACCATCTTCTTTATCCTGCTGTATGTCATTCATAGTTATTTCAGTAATTAACCCTATATAAGATAAGAACTTCGTGAAGCAACATATTCACTATTACATGCTGTGCGAGTTTCAAAGGAAAAGTACCCATACAGAAACAAAGAACATTTGTGATGTGTATCCAGAATCCAGATGTAGTGAGAGCCTGAAGATGTCGGCTGTTGTTTAGAAGGTATGGGGTTAAATTCTGAAATAACTATGAATGACAGTTGTATTGAAGAGATGGTATACTATTTCTAGATAATTCTTCACTATTTAACATTGGTTCTGACATTGTTGGTTGGATCAATTTCATAGTGATGAAAAAATGTAATTACTTTTTTAAACACAATATATATATATATATATATATATATATATATATATATATATATATATATATATATATATATATATATATATATATATATATATATATATATATATATATATATATAGTATGTAAAGGTGTAGATTGTTTCTGACTTTCGATTGTCCGAAAAATATTGATAATCGAAAATATCGGAGAAGCCTAACGTAAACAAGAACGTTGCCAGAGGTACTATTACACTAGACATATACACAATATTATTACTATTTTCTGCAGAACCTAATTCGACTTATCATAACCTGAACTACCGAAGATGCCGTATTATAAATAATAATAATTTTAATATACTTATAGTTTATAACAACTAAATTTAAGGTATCTGATGAAAAGAACAAATTACACATATCTTATATTCGTTAGGTATAAAGTATCGATTAAAATAAAATATCGACATAAAAAAATATCTAAAAAAAAAATATATATATATATATATATTCTAATATGTATAACCTTTGCGCACCTGTAAGCCAAAGTTCATTTTACTCATAGGCTATTTGCATATAAGACCTATGCCTATATAAAGTACTATTAACCCTACAGTGAAATCTATATTTATTTCTTTATGGGGATATTTGGACATTTGATTACCAGTTTTTTTTTCTTTTGTGTAATAGAATACAAAATTGCTGACAAAATTGAAAGCATATTTAGATATTTGTTATTCTGAGCTGTTACAGATTATTTTATAGTATGCTTTTAATATATAAATGGCAGTATGATCTTTTGACATTTTGAAGAAAAAGTAAATATCATTTTGGAAGTTTTGATAGGATTAATTTAAATATACATCGGTATTTATCATTTTTTAATTACCTGTAATCTACAATTTTCAAATAAGTATTTGGAATACTCTTTTTCTATTAAAAAATCAATACACGAATTTTGCTATTTTTTTACCCAAAATTCTGATGTAACAACATGAATTGTATTTTATACATTGATTATTATTTATAAATATAAAGAACAAGTTTTTTCATTCTGCTTCAACTTTATTTTTCTACTAAGTACAATAAATTTAATAGTAAAACTCCTGTAAATATTATTGATGGAAATCCTAATTTTTTTTTTTTGTAACTGTGCTTGGTGTTAACTTTTGCAATTTTGTTTTAATTCAGAGAAAGGGGTTTAAATCTTACTCAAATACAGAAAAAGTTGTGAGGAGTTTATCTAGGGTTTTATAAAATTTAAGGCGTTTTATTACTTGAGATAGGATCCCATTATATACATGTTTTATATTATTATTACAATGGAGTTTGTTTAAAGACCCTATATAATGATTAGCAGTATTATTTATTGATAATTAGAAAAATTTCCAATTGGTTATTGGGACTCATTTTAATGTAAATATACCAATTAGACTACCATCTGATTGCATGACAATGGTGAAGTGTCTTCTATGTTAGTTTTAACTTAATATGAAAGGATTATGAATATGCCCAAATAAGAATTATTTTTAGTTTTAGTTCATTAAAAAAAATTAAAATTAAAACAAAAATAAATAAGACTAATGAAATACAGGATTTTTTTTACATTTGATCTTTAATTTTATTTTCATTAGCTATAAAGTTTTACATTCAAATCACTTTACAATGGATGGGTTTGATGTCCCAGAAGATGACTTTGAAATGCTCTATGAGCAAGAAATGGAGATGATGAAAGAAATGTCTGCTCAAAATGCTGAATTTGAAGAAAATATTCCTTTTGATTTACAACCAAATGGTAAATATAAATATAAAAAAATATAAAGAACCACTGTAATTATTATTGAATAATAAATGTCTGTCAAAATAAAAGTAATAAAATTTATTCATTTATTTTTAATTTGAAAAAAGTAGTTCAGTTAGAAATTTGTTTAAATATTTGCAGTAAAACTTATTTTATGTATCTACAGCAAGAGCATTATGGATAATATATATCTTTTTAAATATACTTTTTTTTTTCTTATCCAGTTATTTTGTATAGTTTACTATAGTTTTATTCTCTATAAAGAATACCTCTTTTAAGAGTTTTTTTTTTTTCTGTTTTATTATTTAATTATCTCATTATTTATTTCCTATATTTTCAAATTTTATTGAATATGTTCAGTAAAGCTGAGAAACAAATTGTTAACATATATAAATAATTTGGTTATAGTTAGATGTCAAATATGAAATAAAAATCTTTCCAAATTCAGAAATCACAATGTGAATGCATTGAAATAAACAAGTACTATTTTACTTACTACTAATTTAGTTATATATATATATATATATATATATATATATATATATATATATATATATATATATATATATATATATATATATATATATATATATATATATATATATATATATATATATATATATATATATCGCAAAAGCGCAAAAGCGCAATTTTCGCTTTAAATAAAAATTTGCGCTTTTGCGTTTTGCGCTAAATTTCGAAAATGTGCGCTTTTGCATTTTGCGCTTAACAACTTTTTTAAGAGCGCAAAAGCGCAAATTTGCGCTTTAAAAAATATTTTGCGCTTTTGCGGAAGTTTTTTGAAATTAGCGCTTACCAATTTGCGCTTCATCATTTTTCTTAATAAAAAACAATTTTGGGCTTATATTTCAGTTTCTTATTTAATCAGCCAAATTTTATTACTTTCTGCTAATTAAAAGTTAATACCTAAACTAGGAATGCCGATATATAAAAAAAAATATCGATATTTAAAAAATATCAAATTGTTCTCGATAATAAAAGATATTGTTTATATATATATATATAAAATATATATATATATATATATATATATATATATATATATATATATATATATATATATATATATATATATATATATATATATATATATATATATATATATATATATATATATATATATGGTTTATTGAATATTTTGTTTATTCTTTTATTTGTATGGAACAAAAGCCTTGTCTTCCTCCTTGAAAAGGGCTCTGCCCGTGAGTGGTGGCGTTCTGTAAAAAAAAAAAAAATTAATAAAACTGACAAGGAGGTAATTTCCGAGTACATCGAAATAATGACGCCTATTGCTGTTAGGCTGGATATGTTAGAAAATGAGTACGCGGGGGTTCTATTGCTTAATCTCTTCCTCCTCAAGGACAATCTCGTGGAATTGCAACGAGAGGTGAAAAAACTTAACTATGCCAAAAGCTTAGTCAACTACTTACTAAAG
>SEYY01008982.1:27500-66228 GCA_009176605.1 Armadillidium nasatum
TTCTTAATTTTAAGTGTTTTTAATTAGATGAGGAACTGTGGTACCAGATTGTTTTTCCTTTGTTAAAATCATTCTTTGTTATATACCGTATGATTCAGTATAATATCACAATCTACCAAGTTTATATAAAAGCAATTTCTAGGAAATGTCAAATTATCATGGAAAAGTGCACTGAAAAAAAGTTCAAAACTAAATTTTTATACTTATAATGTTTACTAAATATTAAAATTTTTTAATAAATGAATGAAAAAATTGTACATTGGCATAGTTTAGAACTGTTAGACAAATGCTTCATAAAATAAATGGGTGATCATCTTTGTAGTCGTGAAATTCCTATGTGCAGTCTACTATTTTAACTAAATTATATAATTGTTGATATAATTACATACCAATACTATTATATTATTAACTCACTATATATAGTTTTAACAAGTTTTCAGAAGTTAAAACTATAGTATCAAATATTAATTTATTATTAATATTATTTTAGTAAAAAGGAGGAAAACAGTGCTTCCTGAAGTTGGCTATGAGATTCGGCACACCCCAACCATTGATCCGGATTTAGAGATGATTGACCGTATTTTATCACATCGAAAAGCTTTTCAAGCAAATGGCTATGAATCTGCAAATGTTCATTCTGGTTCTGCATTTAAAAAAAAGTAAGTTGCACTACATTTTTAGGAAATGGATTTTATGAATGAAATCTTTTACTTAAAAATAAGAAAAGTTGGGTTTAAAAATTAAATTTTATTCCTATTTAAGTTTTAATATTTTTAATTACCTTAATGTAATTAGTTTTAAAAATGCATATAACTTGCTTGTGTTTCATATTTAAGAAGCATAATAATGAAGTTTTATGTGAGCTGAAAAGGCAAATGTAAATCACATTTACGTTACATAATGTTCTGATGCTAAGCATTGTACGGTTTAATTATATATATATATATATATATATATATATATATATATATATATATATATATATATATATATATATATATATATATATATATATATATATATATATATATATATATATATATATATGATTGGATGATTAATCGTCATTGGCAAAATCGGTGTATTTTTTGTCAATCGTCATCGTAAATTTTTTTCCGATTATTGTGCTGATTAATTTAAATATTTGGCTTATAATATCCCTGCTTTACCCTCTTCTATTGTGAGTGAAAGGCTGTTTAGTAGTGGGGAACAAATATATCCTCAAAGAAGAAATCTAATTACCACAGAAATGGGAGAAAAAATTGTTTTTGCATCACAATTTAAAAAGCTTTAAATTTAAAGTACTATAATTTTGCATGTCTGTCCATGTTCTCACATATTAAAATGTTTAAAATCAATGTTCTGAAGAGTCTCCCCTTGCTTTCTGCCTAAGATATCAAATTACACAAGTCATAAGTTGAAAAATTTTCCACGAGAATCGTGTTGTCACAGCAAATGTTGGAAGTAATGGCCATTAGCATAAGGTAACCATATTTTTTTGAACATTGCCCCTCCCCCCTCCCCAAATACCCTGCTCGTAAGGATTTTAAGGGATGTATAAAGAAAGGTGATTTTTAATATAAAGGAATATGATTGTTGTTTTCAAAACCAAGTCATATGGTTTATTAGTTAAGTACATTCTACAAAAGAAATGCACTTTTGCTATCTAATTTAAACAAAAGTTGGATAACATACTATTATCAGTCCCGATTTACCCACTAAAAAAATCGGGACTGTCCCGATAAAATCTGGACGGATGGTCACCTTACATTAGCATCAAGGCATGTCTGAACACGCTTTTTCAGGTTAGAGAAAGTTGTCATCAAAGTCACTTGGAAATGATTCGATCTTCAAAGAAGGGCTTAATTGCGTACATGCTGACGTTGGACGCGTGGCAAATGATTCTACCTAGCTTCTCACACACACCAAGGTTTTTCATTATATTAGCGCATACTTGGGGCAGATAGCAAGTGGGACACCCTATATTATACTATATATTAAAATTACGTCTTTACTCATTTGAATAAAGAAAAAAGAAAAAAGACATAACTTAATTATTTTATAAAATTTTTTAAATTTATTAAAATAATGGAAATTTTAAATTTTTTTTTTTTTTTTTAATTTCATTTTTTTTTTTTTTTTTTTTTTTTTTTTTTTTTTTTAAAAAAAATAAAATAATAATAAAAAAAAAAAAAAAAAATATAATATATATATATATATATATATATATATATATATATATATATATATATATATATATATATATATATATATATATATATATATATATATATATATATATATATATATATATATATATAGTGATACCTTGGTCTGAAGAGGTTAACAATAAGTTGTGTAAAAATTTTCCCTTTAAATTTGAATATGGTAAAGTTCATGATAAAAAAAAAATTAGGCTTTGCATGATATGAATGTTGTAGTTAAACTGCAACGATATTTAATGGGCAAGACTTAGAGTAGAGAAATGAACATCAATAACAGCAGAGTTTTGTTTAATGCCATTCTAGGCAGTCTTTGGTATTGTCATTCAAAAAATCCAACTTTATCTCCTCAATTTTTTATATATCAGACTGACTCCACAATTTAATGTATATCTAACTCTGATTCCTCAATTTCTTTTTTGTCCGAACCAGACTTTTAAACCTGATTTGATGATAATTACATAAGCTGACTTTTATGTTCTCAAAGATTTAGATCTACTGGTTTAAGCTTTGTTGATGTGATGTGTATGTTTTTATGATTGTTTATTAGGAAAAAGTCTAATGAACTAAAGAAAAAATATATGTAAACCTTCCAAAACTGGAAAGGAAAAAACTTTCAAGATTAGAGCAAATAAATAAATAATAAATGTAAAGATTGAAAATTAAATATTTTTTATCTTTCATTATTTTTCTGCATTATTATTAATTAATTAATTGTTTAAAGTTGTTAAAATTTTTGACTTTTCAAACTTAATGCTCTGGTTGGTGAATTTTTATTCTTGCTAATAAAATTATAAAAATTTTGCTTGTCATTGTTTTTCACCATACTTGCCATTTATCAAATTTTGATATTTATAATTATGTGTTCTTGGAAAATATTCAATGATACTGGATATGGTTGGAACTATCTTTGACTTTTGAAAGAGGTTTTAGACTTATATGTTTTGAATTAGTTCTGAATATTGAAATTAGAAACGAAAAGTTTTCTGAAAATGAAAAGAGTATTGAAATTAATTAGTCAGCAGTTTACTTATATTTATGCTGATGTTTCCGAGTGATACATGTTTTTCTCGTTTCCAACTCTAACAACTATAAAATCTTTAATAAAAATTTTGAGTCATACTAAGTTTTGATCTGTGTATTTTGGAACCATTGTTCAATTGAGACTTTTCATATACAGGTCTGTACAACCTCTGGTCCAAGTTTGACCAAGTAATTCTGAAACCCCTTTATATATATATATATATATATATATATATATATATATATATATATATATATATATATATATATATATATATATATATATATATATATATATATATATATATATATATATATATATATATATATATATAATGGAAGCATTCTTTTCATCGACGAGTTCCCATTGGAGATTTTCAGTCCATTACAACAGATGAAGGCAGTAGAATTTATCTCAATGTCGAGGATGAAAAATCTTTTGAAGAATCTATCAAAAAAGTTGGTGAAACCAAAGACCAAGTTCGACTTCTTTCTGTTCCATATAATGACTTGCGAATAGAAGCAGAGAATGAAGTAAGATTGGCAAGTTTAATAAATTTCTTGAAATTGTCATATAAATTTTTTTTATTCTGTATTGTCTCATTCATTTTTTGAAAAGCCTTTTTAGTTTTTAATCTAGATTTTAAATTTGCTTAAATAATATTTTTATATTCTACTATTAGCAGTCAATAATTAATTCATATATATATATATATATATATATATATATATATATATATATATATATATATATATATATATATATATATATATATATATATATATATATATATATATATATATATATATATATATATATATATATCAGGGTTACAAATTAAAACCCTGTTTCCACCCCCTCAAAAAAAAAAAAAAAAAAAAAAAATGTAAACTACCTAAATAAACTTACCTATTATATTTTATTATTTTTTCAAATTTAAGAAAATTTTTAGATTAATATTAAATTTTAATAAATATACACTTTATTATACAGTTTGTAGGTTCCTATTCATTTACCATTGTCTTAATTTTGCTCTTGTGGTTGCGAGATAGTACTAAATGTACAAAAATATATTACATATGAAACTATATGAAATAACTGAAATAAAAATTAGGAAAATATTTATTGCTTTAAAATTAGAAAAATTCCTTTTTTTTTTATTATATAGCCACATCAAAATCATTTCTTTTTTCATTTTGTAACTCTCTGTACTCTATGAAATGCAGAATATTTATTTATTCCATGTAAAACCAAATATTGAGATCATCAGAATTGACAGAGTTTGCATGACACAATGAATTACCGTAGAAGAGGGGGGGAAAAAAAATAAAATAAAAAAAAATAAAATCACCAGTAGAAATTTATCTTTTATCATTTTTCATTTTTATAAGCTTCTACCAACTGAAAACATTAGTCTTCAAGCATGACTATGGAAGAGACTCAGGTGTCTTATCTGTATACTTTTTATAATTCACTTAACATTTTTAACAGACACGAGCGCAGATAATCATTGAATTATATACAAAATTAGTGATGTAAATAATTTAATACTCAATCCAACTGTTGTAGTTTCAATTTTACTTGTTGACTTGGGGTATGAGGATATTTAAAATATTAGTAACATTTTGGCCACTGGAATTATTTCAACGTTTGGATCAAAGCTTCTGTATTGTTGCTAAAAAAAAAATAAAAAAAAGCTGCATTTCCAGTTGGCTGTTCTTTGAAGATAGGGAGGATCTGTCATTTGGTGACATCAAGGATCCAGTTATTTTATTTTGGGCATCTTACCAGACTCAGAAAGCTCTTCACTAGATACTTTCCAGAGGTTTGATTCACATACTGTCAGTTGGGTTATGAATCCCATTAACAGTAAAATTGCTACTGGACCAAATGAGTATGAATCATTGGAAGAACTTCTTAAACTTCGCTCCAACGTATTGAATTTCAGAACAATTGAAATCTTGTCAACTATTTTTCGGATGTCAAGAGCTGCAAAATCTTTTAAAATTGCAAAAATTGCACATGATGAAGAGAAAAAGTGCCTCTGCTCTTTGCAACAGACTATCTTCGTGAAACAAGGAATTTTTCATTTTCTTGAACCTAAACAAATTACAAAATAATTTGAATCCAGAATACAGGATTCAAATTCCTTTGACATTAAAAAGTGCTAATTTTGATGAATCAAATCGAAAACATCATTGTTTCTCCCTAACTGAAGTGGAAATATTTTAATTAAATTTTTATTCCCTAGTAGATTTTTATGAAGCTTGTCTGTTACTCTTTTCATATTTCATCAAGTTTATTTTTCATTTTACTTTATTAATTTTGTGTTTTATTTTTAAAGTTGTTCATCAAGTATAATACATTCTTTCAGTTTGTATGACTTACTGTACTTACATTCAGATTGATTCAATGAACTATTTTCAGTTTCTTGAATTCAGTGTAATTTAATATATATAAAATGTTACTTGTATTTTTAGTTACTGACATTGAGTCCCAATGAAAATGAAGAAGAAAAAGACTCTGGATCTAGTGAATTTGATGAAGTTGATTTATGGGTTAACAAATACAGACCTAGGAATTATTTAGATTTGCTTAGTGATGAAGTGAGTTTCTCTTTCCAAAAGAACTTTCTTTTATATCGTAATTAAAAAGAAAAAAAAAAATTAGATCTTTGATTAAATATTTTTAAATATTTTATATAAAATAAGTCAGATAGTTTTATTTTGGAATAAAGTTTTAAATAATTTAATTATAGTTCAACGTAAAGAACATATTATAGTTCAGAGTTCAAGTTTGAAAAAGTTTTAAAAAATTTACTAATTATTTTGAATTGTTTATCTCATTAGCTTTCCATTACCATTATTTATTTTCTTAATAGAGTACTAACAGAACGGTTCTTCATTGGATTAAATTGTGGGATAAAATTGTCTTTGGTTACTCAAAATTGAAGGCAAAAGAAAAACAGAAAGGTCTGTATATATATATATATATATATATATATATATATATATATATATATATATATATATATATATATATATATATATATATATATATATATATATATATATATATATATATATATATATATCATAAAAATAAATGTTTAGCAAGAAGTAACTACTAATTTTCTTAACTAATTTTCTAATTTAATATATTTTTTTATTTATTTTTATGAAAAATTATATTGCCAGAGAGGAATACTATTTTAAGCAAATTCAGTGAAGTTGGGTTGAGCAGTTCTAAAATTGAAGGGTTATTTCAAGTTGATACTTTTAAAACTACCTTAAAGTTTAAAATTAGAAGTAAAAGATATGATATATAATCAAATCTTGAGATATTAGACAGAATGCAGTAAGTTTTTTTGAGGTATGAGAATGTGAATGAATTGAAGTTGTTTAGAACTGGAAGAAATGAAGTTTTATTAGGATTCAAAATTGGTTCTTTAAAATCAAAATGTTTTCTTTAGTAATTTTTGATTAATGAGTGAAGTCTCTCATCTATCCATTGGGTGAGATAAACAGTTCTGATGTATAGTTCTTGAAAAGAGGGTTATAAAAATTTTCTTCCAAATGTTTTTTGTTTTTGTTTTTGTTTTTATTTTAACGAATTTCCCTTCCCCCTTACCCCTTCTACCTCGGATCTCATCATTACCCACTATCCTATCCTCACCCACTCTACACATATGCCCAAACTACCTTAATACACCCTCTTGCGCCCTATCCACTATACCCCTCTTCCATCCACACATACATCCACACATATCCCTTATTCTTTCGTTTCAGATTCTATCTACCCACTTTAACCCACATATAGCCCTCAATCCTTACATCTTAAAAACTTCTAATCTTTTCCTCATCTGAGCATTCATCATCCATGTTTCACACCCATTAATTACAGATGATACACTCATACTCTCAAACATTCTTACCTCTATTTCCTTCGGAATTCTCCCTTTCTTCCATACCTTCCTCAGTCCCTCCATCACTCTATTCTTTATTTCCTCTTCCACCCCACCTTTTCCTTCCACCAGCATTTCCAGATATTTAAACTCTTTTTACCTCCTCAAATTTCTCTCCACCTACCTTGACACCCCCCATTCCTCCCCTCTTACTGCCTCATCCCATCCCCAAATCCTCTTCACTTTACTTTTTGTTGGGTTTACCCTCAATCCCTTAGACGCACATTCCTTCATAAACTCCTTCACCAACATTCTCAGCTTCTCCCAAGATCCCGTAACTAACACCGCATCATACGCAAACAACAAGACACTTACCTCCCTCCACTTCTCAACCTAACACCCTTCCCTCTCCATCCATTAACAATTTAAACAACCACGGCGACATAACACACTCCTGCCTCAGTCCAACTCCCACTATATATATATATATATATATATATATATATATATTATATATAATATATATATATATATATATATATATATATATATATATATATATATATATATATATATATATATATATATATATATATATATATATATATATAAGGATATTTCGTTCATTGTTACAAAATAGTTATGTTTCAGAAAAGACAAAATTCTTCACAAAATTTGCCCCAGAGGTTGTGGAGGAATTTGACGAGATTGGAAGACCAGTCCAAAAGGTATGCTACCTTTCAATTTAAAATATTGCTTCCATGGGAACTTGTCTTTTTAAATATTAATGTAAAAGTTAACGTAGCGGAAGTAAAACAGAATTCTTGTGGCATGTTTAAAATACTTTTCCTTTTATCTTCTTTGGCAGAATCTCTTTCTTAAAATTTAAATAATATAGGATAATAGATTTCTTATGTAATCATTAATGGAAGGTTTTATTACCTTTATAATAAAAAAAGTAATGGAACTTGGATTGTATTAACTCTAAAATGGATAAATTTGTGATAAGTGTAGAAGTTTTATAAAGGAATACTTAAAATCGTTTGTATTTATGTAATTTCTCCTTTGTTTAGGTTTTAAGCATTAAGCTTGAGCCTTGTTAACCAAAGAAACTATACTTATTCTAGTACAAAAATATTTTTTTTTAAATATTCCTGCGATAATTTGAGATATATTGGAGAAATGGGGGAGAATAAGTGTTAAATTTTTCATTTCTTTGATTAATATTAAGGCAAGCATGAGATATTGTAGATTTCATTAAGTTGCTTTTAGTTTTATTATTCAATTTAATGCATGTTTCACATTTCATTCGTATTTTTAATAGGCAGTTCTATTGTGTGGTCCTCCTGGATTAGGGAAAACTACTCTAGCTCATATTATTGCTAATCATGCTGGCTATAACGCCGTTGAGATGAATGCTAGCGATGATCGGAGCGTGGAAACATTTAAAACAAGCTTGGAAAATGCAACTACAATGAAATCTGTGTTTGCGAATGATAGGCGTCCCAATTGCCTTATAATAGACGAAATTGATGGTGCTCCTGCTGTACGTATCTTCGGTAATGCAATCATAAGTTTTATAAGGACTAAAATTTGTCTCCTTTTAAATCATGATTTTAATAATTGCTGTCAACATTTTGGAGTTATTATCAATCATGGATCAGAATGTTATCACAAAAAAAAACATTTTCTTCCCCAAAATGCCATTTTGACATGTTGAAGACTAGATACATTAACAGCCTGGCAAATTACAGCTGTAGAATTTTATCTTTGTAGCTTCACAAACAACAGACAATCTTTATCCTATCATTCATAGAAGTTTATTACTTGAAAACAACCTCATCCTCCACTACATTTCTTAATTTTTGTCTTATATATATATATATATATATATATATATATATATATATATATATATATATATATATATATATATATATATATATATATATATATATATATATATATATATATATATATATATATACAGGCTTCTATCAACTTCCTAGTGAATCTTTTACAAGTAAAAAAGACTAAAAATGAAGCTACTAAAAAGAAGGACAAATTCACACTATTTAGACCAGTAATATGTATCTGCAATGATCTCTACACACCTGCCCTGCGACCGTTGAGGCAAATCTCTCTTGTCATTCAGTTTCCTCCTACCCAGTCCACCAGGTAATTTATACTTAAATTAATATGCAAATTGGTAATTCCAGATATTTTTAATATGGTTTAATGATTGCTACAGAATTAGGTTTTGTATTTTAAATGCTACAGAATTAGGTTTTGTATTTTAAATTCATTTTACTTATTAAATTTTTTTAAAGATTTCTTTCTAGATATTAAAGTTGTTTATAGTTGCAGGGAATAATATAAGTTTATTTGGGAATGAACATGTAGATATATGATTTATATGCTGGTAATATATAATATTTGAGCAATGTAATACATGAGCTCATATAGCACAGACTAGGAACATTCAAAAATGGACCTTATCTGTTTGTAACATAAAGTACATTTTTAGATTCTTCTAGAGAGTGGTCGTAAGACTTATCTATTATACCAGTAATTTATTCCATTTTCCTTAATTTCCTAGACTGGCCCAGAGATTACTGTCCATCAGCAAGAGACAGGATATGAAAGCAGATTTATCTGTTTTGCTCGCTTTGTGCAGTAAAACAGAGAATGACATCCGATCATGTTTGTCAGTCCTACAGTTTGTCAGGTACTTGTATTTTATTAATAATAAATAGCTACTTGAAAAAACATTAATTTTTACAGTTTACTTATAAAAGGTCTTTATAATTTCTTAGTTAATCATTTAAATTTCATACAGGATAACAACAAAGGAGCTAAAATTTATGGATTTAAATGGCGTTTCTGTTGGACAGAAAGATTATCAGCGCTCCCTTTTCTCTGTTTGGCATTCCATCTTTACTTTACCAAGGCAGAATAAGTATGATATATATATATATATATATATATATATATATATATATATATATATATATATATATATATATATATATATATATATATATATATATATATATATATATATATATATATATATATATATATATATTTTTTTTTTATTTTTATTTTAAATTTAAATTTTTTAATTTATTTTTCTTTTTTCTTTTTATTTTAGCTTAAAAAGGGAAAGGAATGTAAGTTCGAAAACGTTTGTTGAATTACATCATCTAGTATATATATATATATATATATATATATATATATATATATATATATATATATATATATATATAATATATATATATATATATATATATATATATATATATATATATATATAATATATACTATATATATATATAATATATAATTATATATATAGATATTTAAAAATTCCATTATGAGTCAGTGTATCCGATTTAATAACAAATTATTAATTGCACACGTAGCCCACATACAAACAAGATTTGTTCGCCACTTGTCATTTTCAAACACGCTAATAATTTGTGAGAGGATATTGGCCATTTGCCTTATGAAGCTAAAGCCTCTAACAGCTAAAAATATTTTAAATTTGTATTTTCTTAAGCCTTTTGAAGAATTAACAATATAAGTTCAATCATGTTATTTAATGAAAGTAACAAATTATTAAGTTATAATAGAAACATATATAATAACTAAAATATATTGCATATTGCAAGATATATATTGTTTCTCATGACAATTAATGCTTATATTATAAAACAGCTATATAAAAACAAAAGCTAATACAGTTGTTAGCTTATAAATCAATGAATATTATACAATATGTCAATACAATATATTGAATTATATTATAGTATTCATTTATATATAAATTAAATACTTTCATGAACAATTATATAACATTATTTTTGTGTGAGTGAAAATTTAAAAAACAAAAGCATTTCATTCCAATATGGATTTTATAATAATATATATATATATATATATATATATATTATACCATTATTTTTTTCAGCCCACACACGCACATACCCGCCCTTGATTTTTAAAATGTGTATTTTGGAGCTTGCTCATATTCTGCCTCAATCAATTTTATTTAATGGAAGTTTAATAGAATAGTAACTAAAATTACATGCAAGTAATATTTTTATGACAACATTTCAATATATACAGTGTGCACGTTTTAAAAACAATAACTTTCGCAATTAGTATATTTTGAATTAAATTTGTTTTATTCAACACAGAATAGTGAATTCAATATGAACAAAAGCGTTTCATTCCAAATGGTTCGCTTTTGAGAAATGCCATTAAAACTATGCCACAGCGCAGTCATGAGCCTGTCAGCTTTTTACTTAAACGGAATGAATGATATGTGCGTGGAATTGTCCTCCAAGAAAGCAGCTTAGTTATTAACCTCCAAGCTGAAAGGAAAAAATTTGCTTCACCACTCGGCAAAGGTGTCTTATTCCGCAATTGGGACCTGATTTTGGTAGAAGAGAAAGAGCACTTTGTTTACTGCCATGATATCTTTGGTCTTCTCATCTAATTTGGTTATTCTCTGGATACTCCGGCAGAATGGCGATTGTTTCTCGATAACTCTAAGCGCAGCCTCAGTGTCCTCATGCACACTAAGGATGTTTATGGCTCCGTTCCATTGGTCACTGGTGCATTTGCCAGATTACAATGACAAAAATAGTGATTAATTTTCACAAATATCACGAGCATAACTAGATCATTTGTGTGGATCTTTTACCCGTCAATATTTTTTAAATATCGTCCAACGCACACATACTCGCCCATTAATATTTTAAAAGTATTTTCTGCATACCCATGAGCCGGGCCGGACACGGGCTTACGAGTTTGCCCGTACCCTTGCATGTCTCTAAGATATATATATATATATATATATATATATATATATATATATATATATATATATATATATATATATATATATAATATATATATATATATATATATATATATATATATATATATATAGTATACCGGGCCAATACATCAGGTCCAGCAACAACGGGTTCTTCAGTTTAATGGTCTTAGCACAAGTGTGGGTTAAATAATCACACTTATTTAAAATATCTTCATTTCTCAAGTTTACAGTACAATATTTATTTCACTTAAGTTTACATTGGTCTCATCACTAGCATTATCTCATTATCAAAATCTATAATTGAACATTAAAACAAAATATATTTACACAAATCTGATGTCATCTAGTTTCACACTTTTCACTTCATGTTAGAGACAGGACCGAGAGTGCTTCCTCGTCTGTCAGACGCTCCCAGAGAAAAGTGTCCCTGTCCAGCACGTTCCACAGGCAGTCAGTACAAGAATCCTCAGGAAATCACATCACCGTGGCCAGTTCGCCCAGACCTATCACCGAATTCTCCAAGGAAGTCCTGCGTCCGAGTCCAAACTGTTGACCTCAAGTCCGCATCCCTGCACTCATCCCTATAATCAACAATATTCCGCAATCATTATTGAAACATTAATAAATCGACAGCACAATTTAGCAATAACTACAGATATAACATACCCGTCACCACGGGATTCTTTAATTAAACCTTCGTACAAGTACTATTTACAAGCAGGGCACTATTACAGAATGACATTTAATTCTACGACAGTCCATTAACACTAGTCACTTAACTAAGCCAACTCCATTTTCCATACTATCAATAATCGAATCGTATTCTTACTACAAACTTTTTACTAAAAAAGTGAACCTCGTTTTCAATTTTAGTTGGTAGTCAAATTCATGAAACTCGCCTATGACCCCCTTAGAGATTAGATCTGATATTTAAAATCAAACCCGTCACTTTGCGCCTTCGACCACAAGAAGCCCTACTGGCCACCAATATATATATATATATATATATATATATATATATATATATATATATATATATATATATATATATATATATATATATATATATATATATATATATATATATATATATATATCCGCCTTTTAGTTTTGCACTTAGAAAATGCAACTATTATCATTCATTTTCAAAATCAGATTTATGTTTTGAAAACATCTATTTGCATTTCACATTATATATTTTATATACTTAACAATACCGGTAAAAGTGTTCTTCCAGTACTTCCGATACCGATTATATATATTATATATTATATATATATATATATATATATATATTATATATATATATATATATATATATATATATATATATATATATATATATATATATATATATATATATATATATATATATATATATATTTATTATACAGTGTGGCGTCACAGAATCCTCATACACAGAAATTAAATAGCGATAATTCAGGCTTGGGTTACTCAAAGGAAAAAAATATTTCTTCCAAATTTTCAGGACAAAGTTTTTATCCTTTCGGTTTTCAAATATATTAAAAGTGGCCCAGTCATGTGGAGAGTTTGATAAGCTTACTCAGGGATGGTTTGAAAATTATTTACTTATGAAGTTCAAACACACACACACTTAGAACCAGTAAGTTTATATATATATATATATATATATATATATATATATATATATATATATATATATATATATATATATATATATATATAATATATATATATATATATATATATATATATATATATATATATATATATATATATATATATATATATATATATATATATATATATATATATATATATATGCGCCAATCCTGCTTTACATGATTAATTCATTCAGATTTTCACTCGTGTAAGATAAATTCTTGTTAAGGTATTAATATAAATACTGTATATTAATATGATTACCATATATTATATTATTATTATTAATGTGAACTGTAACCTTGTTCAGTTCTCAAGTGATGCAGGAGACTCTTTTTGCGCCTTTCAAGAATTATGTAATGTTTATTTTAAAAATTCTATTACTTAATTTTAGTTTAAAAACTAAATGTTTAAAATTGTCTGTTCTCCAAATTGGCGTAACTGATTTTCGTTCAATGTAGGGATTATTATATATATATATATATTATATATATATATATATATATATATATATATATATATATATATATATATATATATATATATATATATATATATATATATAATATATAATAATAATATAATAATAATAATAATATTATAATATAGTATTGTACGGCATTACTGAATTATTAAATAATTTAGTGTACTATTTTCTTTTTTTAATTCTTACATTTACTTTTGATAGGTGGTAGAAGGACTGGAATGGGCAGCCATGACAGATATATTCCAGAAAGAAATTCTTCATAACCAGTGTTGGAACTTGGGAGCTTATATACCGTATTCGTTTGTCGCTTACCATTTTCTCTTTGCTTCAAATTCTTGGCCAAAATTGCAGTTTCCCAATCAATATAATGAAGTAAGATCAGCTTATCTTATTAAAGCTTAGTTAAAAATAATAATAATAATAATAATAATAAATATTATTATTGTATGATATTTATTTCATTTTTTAAATGATGCAAATGTAACTATAGTGCTATTTACAGACTTGCAATTTATTTTAATTTTTGTTTGCTAATTAAACACTGATTTTGGCATTGAAATTGCATACTCTTCTTTAATAAGGGAGAATGCTTTAAAAGTAAGCTACCATACATTTAAGATAGGTTTTCATTTGGTGGTTTGTGCATTTCATTTATATCAGTCTTCAGTTATGTAACACATTGTAATTCTTTTAGGATCATTATTCATTCTCTTAAATTCTCAGCCTGTGTTTTGAAGCATGATTTTTTCTTATTTACAAAAGATTTTATTTAAATTTGAAAGTAATAAGTTATAATTTTAGATGCAAAATGCACATCAATATATATATATATATATATATATATATATATATATATATATATATATATATATATATATATATATATATATATATATATATATATATATATATATATATATATATATATATATATATATATATATAATACCGATACCGATACTATATATATATATATATATATATATATATATATATATATATATATATATATATATATATATATATATATATATATATATATATCAAGGTTACTTCAGCTGGTTAATTGATGAGACCAAAAATGAGCTATCACATTAACTACCATATATTTTAATTATACAAGAATTATTATTTTATTATTATTTTTGTTTAGTGATTTTTTAAATATTTTTCATTTCAGTTTTCTACAAAATTAACAAAATCTAAAAGTATTTTGGATTCGCTCACGAGTGGTATATCTGCATACAACTTAGTTTTCTCTCCTAGTGACACTTTAATTAGAGATATTTTACCTTATCTTACTTATATAATGCAACCAAATTTCAGAGCTGTAAGTATTTTTTTTTGTTTTTACTCAATAATTGAAGAACTTAATGGCCAATAATGTGTTTGTTGTTAATGTGTGCAAGTTCTTTGTGTGACTTTCTCGCGTTCATTTGCAGGTCAACGTTCAACTATATAGTAACAAGGAAAGAGAAGATTTAAGTAAACTCGTAAGCACTATGATAAGTTATAATTTAACATACCAGCAGGAAAAGAGCCATGATGGTACATACACTTACCTTCTTGAACCGTAAGAGAGCAGCTTAAGATTTTCGTTTCTTTTATGATTTGATAAAAATAATAATAATAAATTAATATATTGCTGATCTTAACCCAAATTAGAATATTTTGCCTATTTTGAACTCACAATTCCTCATTTCTTCTGCAGTGTTTTGAAAATGTAAATTTAATTAATTTTAAAGGTAATTTTAAAAATATCTGAAATAATGTACTTTCATATTCTGTTTTTAAATCGTCAGAAATGTTGAAGAAGTGACACAGTTTTCAAGTATCTCAAAACCTAAAGGAATCTCCTACAGTTCTAAGCAGCTAATCGCAAGAGAAATTGAATTGGAAAAAGTTCGAAGATCGGAAACATATTTTAACTCTCAATGTCAGGTATTTTAAATCATTTTGCATTCTCAACTGTGTTAGCTAACTAGACATTGAAGTCATATTAATAAATCATTTTAGTATATTTTAATTTGATAAACTGATAAACAAAAGTTTTTTTTAATTTTTAGTAACAGTTTAAATCATTATTATTATTATTAGTATCTTTATTATTATTATTATTATTATTATTATTATTTGTACATGTATATCCAATTGAATTGCGATATTTTTTAGTCAATTCCTTCAATTGTTTGAAGAACTTGATCCTGTATTTCAGAATTTGCCGAATCCACCAAAGAAAAATATTTTCAACAAGACCACCATTGTTTCCAAAAAGGAATTAAAAGCTCCTGAATTACAAACGAAAGACAAAATTCAAGATGCTGCTCTTCCGAATCACCTCCAAAAACTAGAAGCAAAGAAATTAAAAACGAATCAGTTGAATGTAATTTATTTTGCTAATTTTTTTCCTGTTTTTGTTACTATTTTTTAAATGGCGTAATATCACCAGAGGCCTGCATAATACCCATCAGAAATTAAATTTCACAGACCATTATCTAAAGGCCTACGAGCCCGGACGCGGTATTTAATAATGTGTTAGGCAGTAGTAGTGGAAAGTTAGATGAACAAAATGTTTTCCAAACTTAACAATAAAATTCTTGAAAAGATTATTAAAATGATAAGTATTTGGATTTGTATTTTTACAGATCGGTACTGTTTTTCATGTTTTTCATATAGAGACAAAGGTAAAAAATGATTTTAACTTATTTAAATTTTTTTTTTGGCATATTATTATTATTATTATTATTATTATTATTATTATTAGGTGGTTGCAAAAGATTTCTTCGGAAGAGTTATAACTTCAACAAAAAATGAAAAAACGAGTAAGTTATTGTCAGTTGTTTTTATTTCTATTGAAAATCTTTTTATTCACATAAAAAAAAAAAAACTTTTAATTTAAAGTAGTTATTTGTTAGAGTCTCTATATTTATACTTTAAATATTTTAAACTTGTTTCTTCTTTCTAAGATTTTAACTAAATGAAAGAGTAAATTGAAATGGTTTTTATTACTAATAATGAAAAAATTTGGTAAGATAATAACTCATTGGTTGACTGGATTTCATTAGAAGCTAAATGATACTTTATTCTATATGCAAGTACCCACAATGCGTTAAATGCTTGGTCACTTGGAATGTTTATTTGTTTTTTTCCCATATTAAGATACTAGTGTGTACGGAACTTGTTCCTATTTCGTTTTTAAAATTTCAATATACAAGGTAATCAGTCTTGATTCTTCTTTGTAAGGTTGCCAATCACTTCAGTTATATTTGAATTGAAAATAATGCTAATAAATTAATCTTGGTAAATACTAAATCAAGAAATGGTCATTTAACTCCTCCTATGAAGCTCTCTAATAGAACATAATTATACTCAACATTGAAATAAATCTGATTATCTATTGGTTTATTGTATTTAAAAATTCGCAAGTAATTTTAAGAATATTTAATTTAAATATTCTTACTTTTCCTTATTTCCTATTTTACTTCTTCAGGTTTTATGTTATTCATTATTCCAATATCCCTCCAATTTACATATTGAACAAACTTTCTTTGAACAATTTGTTCAATATACCTCAGACTTACATTTGTTGTGTTTGGTTCTTGTTCCAAATATCCCATTTCAATTTTAAATCTTAAAAATCGTTTTTATTTTAAATTGTTCTCACAGGTTCAAATTTTACTGGTCTTCACCCCCCCCCTCTCTCTCCCCTCCAGCATTTAGGTTCTTCCAATCTTCCAAGAGATGCCTTCCTTTTTTATTTACTTATTGGTTCTTTATTATATATTTTTTCATATCTTAAAATTCTTTTATTTACTTAAGTAAATTTTGTTATCTACATACTTTATATTTATTTATATCTTCTTTTCGATATTTCTCGTACTTTTTTACTGATTTTTATTCTTACAATTCTCAATTCTTTCAAGTATCCTAGAATATAAAGGCCTGATTATATATAATTTTTTTTTCTCTACTCATTTAGTCCTTTACATAAATCTTTCACTGTTTTTCATTCCCTTCACTTCTTCTAAAAATATTAGAAAGATTTACATTTTCCCCCTGTTTTAGCCTTTCTACCAATATTTCTCCTAGTTATATTTTTATTAGAACTGTTCAATGCTGCAGGTAAATTTTATGTAACAAAATACAGTGTCACTACTCATCATTTATTTGCTTTAATATTCTCTTAAACTTTAGAAACATAATAGGCAAATTTACTCTAATTATGCACAGGTTTTTTTTTTTTTTTTTTTTTTTTATCAAAATTTTATTAGAAATAAAAAATGGCCATAATGGCCACTTGTTAAATTATTCGTTGTGTAGAATTCATATATTACATATGTTTTTAATGCTGTCTATGTAATTTTTACAGTATTTTTTTACGTCATTTCGTCAATTCAAAAGGAACTTTTATTTTGTAATAAAAAATAACGGATTAGAACATATTCATATATAATAATTATTTTATTAAATTACCTTTTTTTTTATTTTTTATTTTTTTTTTTTTGTCTGAAATAATTCTTTTTATTGTTATTATTATTATTTTTATTATTATTATTATTATTATCATCATCATCATCATCATTGAACAGTAATATTCACCGTTGAGGAGAATCAGTCAGTCGGCATTAAGGTTTAAATAGCTTGAATATTTTACCCATAACTTTTCTAAATGCAAATTATGTTTTAGTTTTGAAAGCAAAAAGATTTTATAGATATATAATTTTTACATTTTTGAACCATAAGGATGCATAATTTATTATTATTATTATTATTATTATTATTATTATTATTATTATTATTATTATTATTATTATTATTATTTGCAGATGAAAAGAATAATATTTTGAGCAGCAGTATATGGTTTAAATTTAAAGAAGGATACAGTAATGCTGTGAGAAGACCGTTTAAAGTTAAGAATTTCTTTTAATATATATATATATATATATATATATATATATATATATATATATATATATATATATATATATATATATATATATATATATATATATATATATATATATATATATATTAATTATATTTACAATAATATTTTAACAAGAGATTAAATATTTACTATATATCTTTTTGAGTTTTTATTAATCCATTCATGGGTAGTTTTGTTGAAAATGTTTTTCCATATAAATTAAGTTATGCATACTTTATTTTACTGTTTATATTTTACACTATAGAAATCCTTTGAAATAGCATTTATTAGACTAGTTTATAATAATGATAAAAGCTATTAAACAAGTAACAACCACTGTTATATATCATACCTTATGAATTGTTAGTGTGTTGTTTGTAGAAATTGATTTCTCAATTTGCATGTCTAAAATGTTAAATGATCTAACAAGAAGTCTTATTTGGATAAGAAACCTATGTTTTTATGCTACTTATAACAATATTTCACTTCCCAAAGTTTTAACAAGGCTATTGCTGTTTAATTTCCTATCAGATTTTTATAAAATATTTGACGGAAATGTAGCTAACATTAAATTTCTTCTGTATTCTAAAATTGAATGAAAATTGCTTATATCAAATTGGTTCTGTAAGTAGTTCTTTGGGAAAGTTAACTTACATCTTGACTAAACCTGGTAATAACATTTGTTTCCTAGGGTTGGTTAGGAAAAAACTTTTGAACTTTTTTTTTTTTCCTAGTTTTTTTTTTTTTCTGGGAGAAACCTGAGTGATAAATTAAGAGTAACTCTGATTTACCAAATTTGGGTAGCATTATTCTACTGGATATTTAGTTTACTGCTAGTCTTCTACATTGAATTAGAACTAATATCATTATATCAAGCTGATATTATATTGAGGTTATTAAACATTAAATTATAATATGACTGAACAATTTGACAGATTTGTACACAGTACAGACTGCGCAGTGGCCTGTAGGCTGTAGTTACTAGCCATCCTAGGGCTATAATTTTCTTACGAAGATTTTTTTTTGCCCTGTGTTTTATTGGGTAATGTTTGTTTTTTAATATTTTTTTAAAACTCAATATCATTCAGCAATAGTATATAGCTTTATACTATACTATACTTTATTACTATTAGTCAATTGCTGAATGATATTAACAGTTTTATATAATATATATATAATATATATATATATATATATATTATATATATATATATATATATATATATATATATATATATATATATATATATATATATATATATATATATATATATATATATATATAATATATAATATATAAATTATATTTTTTGACCAATAAAAAAACAGGACAAAAGAAATTTATAAAATAAGAAAATTATAACGCTAGGCTAGCAGTAACTACAACCTTCAGGCCACTGTACAGTCTGTACTGTGTACATAACTGTCAACTTGTCCAGTCATATAATTTTATCTTTTAGTAATCAAAATATAATAGTTTGATAAAATGAAATTAGAATTTTATGGCTTAAGCAGCTATTATTCATTATCCAATTCAATGTGGCAGACTAGCAGTAAACTGAATCCCTCCAGTGTAATAATAGTACCAAAATTTGATAAGAGTTGCTCTGATTTTATAATTGAGGTTTTTCTTTGTTTCCCCATGTTTTTCCCAGTATTACTGACAACCTTTTTCCAGGGAAAAACAAAGGTCGTAAAATCTATCCTGGCCAGCCCTATTATACCATGACATGCTACTCTAGTAAGTGACTATTATTATTTATACTATTATCCCCTTCGACATGTCCTGTTTCAGGGGTGAGTGGGTTCAGATACCCGGAATGGATATCCGGGAAGATGCGTGTTAATATGCATTAAGTTCGTTTTTCCCTCATGATTTCCCACCTTCTTTTGCATGCTATTTTATTTAGCTTGTTATTTACTCCCTTTCCATCCTATTGCGTACTCATTAGATATTTTAATTTTCTCTCTAAAAGAAATCGTCTTTCATCTTACTTTTCACCAGACACCTTAAGCTTTCTGGTTCCTCTCCTTGCTCTGGTTTGTGGGTTCTTCCCTAACTGAGGGTGCAGGTGAAATCATTTTCCTTTCTCCCTTTATCTGGATCACCCGTGCAGGAGATCTGAGCGTCAACTAGCAATCAAAGAGATTTCCAAATCTGAGTAAAATATCTTGAACTATGCGTTGCATAAGAAAACCAAGGGTGGGGTTTTGGAGACTCATTTGTGGCCACATTCAAGTCTCACTCCAAAGGAGAGTGGTTCGTTTGTCTTGATGGAAACTAGGCTGCGACTACTTGTAGGGAAAAAGAAGACCCTTCCTTAAGAGAATTTGCTTTTCCTGTTCCTCCCCGAGTTTTTTTTTTATTTTATTTTTTTTTTTATCATCGCCTATATTGATAAATGTTTATTTATTGAGGTGTCAAGGAGATAAATGTTTTGCTGGAAGAGTGTGCCCATTAAATCTGTGATGATAAAAGGGAAATTAAATAGATTAATAGGGTTTTTGATAGGGAAACCCTGCTCCGGTACAGACCAATCGAGTATATTTTTGACCACCGGTGGGGGTGGTTTCGAATCCTTGAGAGGCAGACCTCTGTAGGAGCAATTCAGAGAGAATGTGATATTGTATGTGTTGAAATAGCGTGGAATGTTGTAAGTGTTGGCTATGTTTTTAAGCGATATGTGAGTATTGAGATTAGCGTAATAATACACCTTGCCGTAAACTGTAATTAATAAATTAACTTCAGAAAATGTACATACGACAATTTTTTATGTCCGTTCAGGTAACCGAAAGGAGGTTTGAACCTTGATTTGTATACTTTGAAGTATAAGCACGAGAGTGAGGGTCGAACCTCGTTATCTTAAGCCAGAGAAAAACTGACTCTACCCACTGAGCTATCGTGAACTGTTCCCCTATTTCTTTAACCTTTCCAAAGATTTCGAATCTATCCTTAACTCAGGGTGATAAAGGAAACCTTTGTAATCATCTAGGGCAAATATCACTGCCAGTGTGAATTCCAAAAGGAACGATTGACTGGTGAACCTTCTTTTCTTAATGACTCTTGGCCCTCTACTCTTAGACATTTTGACGAATCTTTTGCTGCAGTGCCAAACTTATCGAATTCCATCGATAAAGTATGGCCCCAAAGGTTTGAATTCTAAATTTATTTCTGATTTCTTTTTGGTCATTTTTATAGCCTTTGCTTTCACTTTGTAGAACTTTAAAGTAATTAATAGTGGCGTTACTCAAGATTCTGTGCTATCTTCAATTTTCTTTATTAATGATGTTTCTGTAATTGTTCCCTATATACATGTATACAAACGACTCCACACTTCATTGCTTCATAATATATATATATATATATAATATATATATATATATATATATATATATATATATATATATATATATATATATATATATATATATATATATATATATATATATATATTATATATATATATATATATATATATATATAGACAGTAAAATACCCCAAAGGAAATAAAAACAAAACTTAATTAAAATTGGAGCAAGGCTTTGGAAGGGATAGCCACCCTACCTCTTTCAGGCTCAATAAACTAGAGCCTGAAAAAGGAAAAGTTTTGTTTTTATTTCCTGTGGGGTATTTTACTATCTAAAATTTTGTTATAGTGTTTTATTATATATATATATATATATAATATATATATTATATATATATATATATATATATATATATATATATATATATATATAATATATATATATTATATATATATATATATATATATATATATAATTTTATTTTACATCTGGTGGGCATAGGCCAGAGGTCTACCAAATTTCCACCAGGAAAAACAGAAAATCGGATTCCTGGTCAGATTAAAGGCTACATCTCCCGAAACACGGCGTTTGAAGGTGTGTAAGTCATAGGAACTTGGGGGGGAAATAGATGAAAGGAGTGTGTTCCAGAGTTTACCAGTAGAGTGCATGTAAGATTGAGCATAGCGGTTAAGTCTGGTTTCAGAGAGTTGGACAGAGAGAGGATGAGATGGTGTAGAAAGACGTGTCGTACGAGCTGTTCTCAAAGGAGGAGGTATGTGACAAGAGAGTTCGGAAGAGCTGTGTCCATTGTAATAGCGATAGTATGAAAAAAGTGACGTAACAATTCGACGGGCAGAAAGAGACTGGAGAGAATTAGTGAGAGTAGGAGATTTGATAAGACAAAAAGCCGTAGACTCCACATTTTCAAGGAGAGCTGTATGAGTGGAACCACAACAGATGTGAGGCGTACTCTATACAGGGATGAACAGCACCCCTATAAAGAACAAGCAACTGGGGTGGTGTGAAGAAGTTCTGAAGGCACCTCTGAACACCCAACCTCTTAGAAGCTTGTTTAGGAAGAATAGTAATATGATCTTTCCAAGAAAGATCAAGAGAAAAAAACACCAGAATATTAAAGAGAGAGAAAGGTTTGAGTTGTGTGTTTTTGAAGAAGATATGATAGTTATGTGGAAGATTGTGTCGAGCAGAGAGATGGAGGAATTGAGGTATTGAAAACAACCTTGTTTTCTTTGCCCCATTTTAAAACCGGGTTAGTTGCTCCAAGGCTACCCTCCTTGCGTCTATTAACTGCTGATGGGAAGGGCGCCTTTCAAATTGAAAAGAGTAATGAAGGGTGGAGTCATCGGCATAGGAGTGGATAGGAGATGAATTAATAAAAAGGTCATTAATGAAAAGCAGAAAAAGTGTTGGAGATAGGACAGATCCTTGAGAAACACCACTATTAATAGATTTATAGGGTGAACGATGACCGTCTACAACAGCTGCTATAGAACGACCAGAAAAGAAATCAGAGAGAAGGATAGAGTTCGAAAGAGGGTAGTTTGAAAATCAAACTTTGTGCTAGACTCTATCGAAGGCTTTCGATATGTACAGCGTGACAGCAAAAGATTCACTGAAATGCCGAATAGCTAAGGGCCAAGAATCAGAGAGAAGGGAAAGAAGGCAGGAACGTTTCTTACGAAAGCCATACTGACAATCAGATATAAGATTTAAAGAATTGAGATTTTTCCAAATTTTCCTGTTAAGGATAGATTCGAAAACTTTAGAAAGAACGGAGGTTAAAGAAATAGGACGATAGTTAGAGTTTTGAGATGGGTTTCACTTCTTCGGCACAGGCTGAATGAGCGCACGTTTCCAATAAGAAGGGAAGGTTGAAGTAGAAAGACATAGACGAATAGTTTACCAAGGCTGATGCAAGCTCGGAAGCACAAGTTTAGAGAAACACAGGAGGGATACCATCAGGAAAGTACGCCTTCTTAGTGTTAAGCTCAGTGAGAGCAGAAATGACGTCTTTAGAAGAAATTACAATTTTCGACATAAATGAGTAGGAAGGGGTTGAAGAAGTGGGAACAGCTCCGGAATCGTCTAATTTCGAATTAGAGGCAAAAGTTTGAGCAAAGAGTTCTTCAACTTTAGAGGAAGGCAAAACTGCAGTTGAACCGTCAGAAGATACTAGAGGAGGAAAAGAGGAAGAAGCAAAGTAAGAGTTGACATTTTTTGCACAATGCCAGATGAGCGTGAAGAAGAGGAATCAGAAAGATTATTGCATTTCTACGGACAAAAACAGTTTTTAGTGTTATGAAGGATGGATTTTGCACGATTCCGGGATGAAATACAAGTTCCATGAGTTTCTGGAGTTTGAAGACGACGGTAATCCCTGAAGGCAGCATCCCTGCGGCTGATAGCGCAAGAACAAGCCACGTTAGACCAAAGTTTGTAAAAAAACTATATATATATATATATATATATATATATATATATATATATATATATATATATATATATATATATATATATATATATATATATATATATATATATATATATATATATATATATATATATAATTAGGGATGGAGTGAAGTATCGGTATATTATATATCTCTAGCTACATATCCGATTTTTGTCAAATTAGAACAGTTAACTCTTTATATAGTTTGTTATACTTAATTGTTCATTTATTTAATTACTTATTTAAATTATGTAATTTTTGATTAATTTTACGTAATATTTTGCCACGTCGCTTCCCGATAATTTTGTTTCCAGAACATTGATATGTTGCTTTCCACTTAAAGTGATTTTTTGAAATGCACAAAACTGCTTTTCCATTAATTTTCACGCCATTTCCTTCATTCTATTTGTTTTCTTAAATAGTTTGTTTTTATTTAAATCCCTAATTTAATCCGTTAGTAAAATGTTAAGATGGCGACCGAGGTATATATATATATATATATATATATATATATATATATATATATATATATATATATATATATATATATATATATATATATATATATATATATATATTATATATATATATATATATATATATATATATATATATATTATGTTAATTGTGGTGTTCCTCAGGGTTCTGTTCTATCTCCTACTTTATTCTTACTTTTCATCAACGACCTCCTCAGCTGTACTTCTAACCCTTTTCATTCTTATGCCGCCGACTCAGCTCTCCATTCTTCTACGAATTTCAAATCTGCTCCCTCTTTTGCTTCTAGAGTTGCTTCTCGTCTTCATCTTTCCGATTCCAATCTTGCCGATATGGATGATATTTCCCGGTGGTGTCACCGCAACCTTGTGAAATTCAACTTTGAAAACTTAACTTCACATCTCTCTCTCTCAAAAACACCTCCCAACTTTCCTATCTCCTTCGACGGCTCTCCCGTCTCACCTGTGAACAGGTGAACAGCATAAATATTCTTGGTCTGAACATAAACAATAAATTATCTTGGAAACATCATATAACAAAGGTTGCTAAAGTGGCCTCTAAAAAGCTGGGAGTTCTGTTCAGATTGCGAGAATTTTTTTCTTCTGAACAGTTATTCCAATTATATAAGGGTCTTTTCCGCCCTTGTATGGAGTACTGTTCTCATATTTGGGGTGGTTCCGTTTCCATCGTTCATTTGGATAAGGTTGAGTCTAAGGCGAAAAGACTAATAAACTGTCCCTTACTTTCAAACTCCCTTGACCCTCTTTCTCTGCGAGGCAACGTTGGCACGCTCTCTTTTCTATAGGTACTACAATGGCTGGTGCTCAAGAGAGTTAACCTCGCATTCCACCCTAGCAGCATAAAGGTTACCTTGCTTGCACTTGAACTTTGTGTGAGCGTTGCAAACTCGAGTCTTGACGTTGTGGTACCTCCTCATTTCCAGCTACCTCTGTTTCTCTTACTGTAATTTAAAAACCTCTCTCAAAATGCTCTGTCTGCGCCTACCTGAAGGACCTACGTAAGGTTCGTGATAATTTTTTATTTTTATTTTTTTTAATCCATTAATTATGCCCCTCCTTGAGCGATGGTAACATATATATATATACGGTATATATATATATATATATATATATATATATATATATATATATATATATATATATATATATATATATATATATATATATATATATATATATATATATATATATATATATATATATATATATATATATATATATATAATCGATATATATATTACTTCCGTGGAGGGGACCCTCGGAGTGGGCCGAACACATTACTGAAGTGATTCTCCCTGACATGGAGGCGTACTTCTACTAATCCTAACGAACCTTGGTTTAACTCTGCTTGTTTTCGTGCTATTCGTCGCAGGGATTACCGTCGTTTTCAAACTCCAGAAACTCATTCAACTTATATTTCATCCCAGAATCGTGCAAAATCTATCCTCCGCAACACCAAAAACTTTTCTTCGTTGGAAATGCAATTATCATTCTAGTTTTTCTTCACGTTCTTTCTATCATTTTGAAAAAAATGTCAACCCTAATTTTGCTTCTCCCTCTTTCCCTCCTCTAGTATCTTCCGACGGTACAGCTGCTGTTTTGCCTACTTCTAAAGCTGAACCCTTCGCTCAAACGTTTGCCTATAATTTAGCCTTAGACGATTCGGGAGCTATTCCTACTTCTTCAATTTCTTCCAACTCATTTATGCTTACAATTATAATATCTACTAAAGATGTAATTTCTGCTCTCTCAGAGCTTAACACTAAGAGGACTTGATGGTATCTCCTGTGGTTCTCAAAACTTGTGTCTTTGAGCTTGCACCATACCTTGATAAACTATTTCGTCTCTGTCTTTTTGCTTCAATCTTCCCTTCTTGCTGGAAAAGAAAAATGCGCTTATTCAGCCTGTGCCGAAGACGGGGGACCCCTGTCAACCCTCCAACTATCGTCCCATTTCTTTAACCTCTGTTTTTTCTAAAGTTTTCGAATCTATCATTAACAGGAAGATTTAGAAACATCTCATTTCTTTAAATCTTGTCTCTGATCGCCAGTATGACTTTCGTAAGAAACGCTCTACTGGCTTTCCCCTCACTCTGACTCTTGGTCTTCATCTCTACGGCACTTCAGTGAATCTTTTGCTATCGCGCAAGACATTTCGAAAGCCTTCGATAAGGCCTGGTACAAATCTCTGATATCTAAACATCCCTCTTTAGGAATCTATCCTTCTCTCTTTGATCTTCTCTCTGATTTTCTTTCCGGTGGTTCTATAGCCGCTGTTGTAGACCACCACCGTTCATCCTTTAAATCTATTAATAGTGGTGTTCCTCAGTATTCTGTCCCGTCGGAAACACTTTTTCTGCTTTTCATTAATGATCTTCTCTCTATTACTTCATTACCTATCCATTCCTATGCTTATAACTCCACCCTTCATTACTCCTTTCAGTTAAATGACGCTAGAATGGTGGCCTTGGAGCAACTAACCTCTGATCTTTCTCGCATTTCAAATTGAGGCAGAGAAAACAGTTGTTTTCAATCCAGTTGCTTACTCTTTATAGGGGTGTTGTTTTCCCCTGTATGGAGTACGTCTCACACATCTGGGGTGGTTCCACTTACGCAACTCTCCTTGACAAGGTGGAGTCTATGGCTTTTCGTTTTAACAACTCTTCCTCTCTCACTATTTCTCCAATCTTTTTCTATCCGTCGAACTGTTGCGTAACTCCTATACTATCGCTAGTACAATGGACACTGCTCTTCTTAAGCTCTCCCGTTGCATTTCTCCTCCATTGAGAAGGGCTTGGCAACACGCCTTTCTACACAGTCTTATTCTTTCTCTGTCTCAGACTTAACCGCTATGCCTAATCTTACATGTACTTTACTGGTAACACACACTCCTTTTATCTATTTTCCAAACTTCTTTTGACTTGCACACTTTCAAGCGCCGTGTATCGGGGCATGTCGGCGTTTAACGATTAGGTTCCAGCATTGCCCCAACTCTGGTGGAAATTAGTAGGCCTCAGGTCTTTACCCATCGGAGGAGACATAATATATATATATATATATATATATATATATATATATATATATATATATATATATATATATATATATATATATATATATATATATATATATATATATATATATATATATATATATCACCTCTGGTGGGCAAAGGCCAGAGGCCTACCAATATTCCACCAGAGTTAGGGGGAAAGTCGGGAACATGGTCTAAAATATATATATATATATATATATATATATATATATATATATATATATATATATATATATATATATATATATATATATATATATATATATATATATATATATATATATATATATATATATATATATATATATATATATATATATATATATATATATATATATATATATATATATATATATATATATATATATATATATATATATATATATATATATATATATATATATATATATATATATATATATATATATATATATATATATATATATATATATATATATATATATATATATATATATATATATATATATATATATATATATATATATATATATATATATATATATATATATATATATATATATATATATATATATATATATATATATATATATATATATATATATATATATATATATATATATATATATATATATATATGCTGTAGCTATTTATCATTGCGCAACGCAATTACAAAACACGAGCAGAATGTTTACTTTTGATTTGTTTCAGGACTTAATTTCAAATCACAGTAGGATTAATCATATATTAGTCAGATGAGCTGTCCGCTATGAGAGATAATATTATTAGTATTAAAGCTTTATTATTCATGTAATTAAGCAAATGCATTTATCATATATCAGCGTTTACGGATTTTGGGGACAACTCCATATAAAGTGATTCATACATAAACAATATAGTTAAAATGAAAGTAGATTTTGTTATTAACTTTAGTATAGCACAACTACTTTTTGTTAATCGATGTTAAAGTTTGAAAATGTAATAATTATTGAAAAACTTTTTTTTTTCACATTTCGTGACTTCAAGTCAGTGAAATTAAGTCAGTAGATTTTTTATTTTTTTTTTTATTTTTTCATTTTTTATTTTTTTTCCATTTTTATTTTTATTTTAGATGTAAAGATTAAAATAAGACTCCAAAAATTTATAATATCGTGATTTCTCTAAAGATAATATTTTTGAAGGGAATTTCTTATCAATTCCATAAAAGATCGATACTAATTCAAAACGTTAAGATTTTGCGTGTTGATCTGCGTTTCTTGACCATGAGATCACCATATTATGCATTCAGATTTTCAAAATTTCAAATATACATATTCATCTCTCTGTCTTGTATGGTTTATTCTCTTTTAAACCTACGGGTGCTATTGCATGGTTGATGCAAAAAAGAAAAAAAAATATATATATATATATATATATATATATATATATATATATATATATATATATATATATATATATATATATATATATATATATATATATATATATATATATATAAATAAATCATAAATAAATCATCTTCCCCAGGAAGGACTTTCGTCCTGTCAGTGGGATCTTTCGAGGAAGATCCTTGGGTTTCAAGGGCCCACGGCGGATACCGCTGGCTAGGCCAGGCCTATCACGGATGCCGGAGATTTATTCCCACTAGTGACAAGCATTTCACTAGTGTACTCCTTAACGGCTGAGTGAGCCGAAGCTAGCGTTACTGGGAATGACTCAAATTCCCACGTCCCGACCGAGCCTCGAACTCGGTCCTCTCGCGTGCTAAGCGAGCGCTCTGCCAACTGAGCTACGGGACGCGCCTATATATATATATATATATATATATATATATATATATATATATATATATATATATATATATATATATATATATATATATATATATATATATATATATATATATATATATATATATATATATATATATATATATATATATATATATAAATTTTATTGTTATGATTTTTAAAAAAATAAAGAAACTAGAAATAATATGACCTATTCTATAATTTTATAAAAATAAATTTTTTTATAAAAAATATGTGATTCACTTTCGCATCTAAATATATGAATATATTTTTCATATAAACAAAATATTCACTTTTTAGATGCAAATATGTTCTTATTATTACACAAACTCTAAATACTTGAAGAAAACTCTAATAAACAACACATTTTTGTTAAGAGAAAAATGAAAGGAAGAATAAAGAAACGAGGATGAAATGCAATAATAAAATAGAACAGGGGGAAATTCTTTTGTAATATTGAAAAATATGTTTAACGCATCATTGTCCGAATTTTTTTTTTTTTTTTTTTTTTTTTTTTTTTTTTTTTTTTAAATATAAACAAAGAAGTATCGATCGAATGCATGAATAAATCGAAGGGTAAAAACAAAGGAAAAACGTTATATATATATATATATATATATATATATATATATATATATATATATATATATATATATATATATATATATATATATATATATATATATATATATATATATATATATATATATATATATATATATATATATATATATATATATATATAGTTTTCTTTATTTCATTAACAAGTTCTATCTTTATCAAACCTGATCTTTCATTCCCTAACCTTGATTAATTCTACCTAACCTGATTTATTTTTATCTAATCTAACCTAATCTGCCTTATCTCCTTAGGCTTGATTTACACTTTTAAAGAAATACCTTACCTAACCTGATCTATTCTTATCTAACTTAATCTAATCTGCCATACAGGTATTTAAGTATGTTTTGTTTAAAGTTTTAAAGAAATATCTTGCTAACATGCCTATCATATAATCGATATTCAAATTTTCTGATTTAAAATTGATGTATCAGTATTAAAAAATATCGATTATAAATTTTAACTTGATTGCTTGTAATAATATCGATCGAATGGATTAGTATCGAGTCTCCATTATACATCTTAGGAGATAGGGTCGATTTTTTCCTTTTTTTTTTGATTAGACGTTATTCTTTTCGAATTATATATATATATATATATATATATATATATATATATATATATATATATATATATATATATATATATATATATATATATATATATATATATATATATATATATATATATATATATATATATATATATATATATATATAGGAACGACCGGGGCCCCGAAAAACCCCGGCTCCGGCTTAAAATCAGAGAAAACCGGGGTTTGCCTTCCGGGGTTAAAATGGCTAAATTATACTTATTAAAGGTGGATTAAATCAAACAAAATATAAGAAAATTAAGATTTTTCTTCTTGTTTTTTTCAATATTTTCTTTTTCTTTTCTTATTCTTCTGACCTCTCCTCTTCTGATTGTAAATGTTCATTTTTGTGTTTTGATTTTAGTTGCCCCCATAAATATTTGGTTGAAAATTTTTACATGGGACACCCTGACTGCAGATGTTCCATTAAGCTATTTCGAGTCTATCCAGAAACATTGTCAAGTACTCCCATACTGATGACTGATTTTTTACCATAGTGGCTGAAAGTATAAACAAAATAATTTTAAAATAATATAGCTAAACGATACAAATCTGATACACAGCAATACAATAGCAATGATATGTATAATTACAGGTTAAATTGATAATTTTATATCTCATATTCTTTCAAACTTTACCTTAGGATATTTATTACCTAAGTAAACCTGTTGAATCACTATTGTGAATCATGAAAAAATAATTTCAAAATTTTTTGTAATTTTTTTAAACTTTTATTATGCAAACTCTGTAATTTTCTGAAAATTTTCCAGAGAAAATGCATATAATCATTAATTAAGTGAATGTTAGCTATTCTACTCCTTCATTAAAATTAAAGAAATCTCAATTAAAATTATTTCTAATTTTCTTAACCTAAAATTTCAGTGCTTTTGACCTTATTACAAATTTTAGGCAACCCCGGCCTGGCACCAGTCCCGGCCCGGCCCGGCCGCGTCCTCGGTCGGTCCCTATATATGTATATATATATATATATATATATATATATATATATATATATATATATATATATATATATATATATATATATATATATATATATATATATATATATATATATATATATATATATATATATATATATATATATATCACACACACAGGGTGTATCATTAATTTTGCGAAAAAATCCAGTATGATATTCCTTGCAGAAATGTAAGATACTTTTTGTCAATAAACCTTTAACCGAAAACGTCCCGTTTCCAAGATATCCACGCCGTTGGATAGGTAGGGGAGGTACAGAACCTTGGCCTCCACGGTCTCCAGACCTAAATGCATTGGATTTCTTCTTGTGGGGCACCTGAAACATTTGGTTTATGGAACAACATTTGAAAGTTCCGAAGTATTAAGGGCTCGTATAATCGAATGTTGCCATTCGGTATATTTGAACGTGTCCGCCAATCAATGCGTCGCAGAATAGAGGCTTGTATTGCCGCTGGGGGTGCTCATTTTCAACATTTGTTATAACCTTCGTGCACCATTGCTTTGTCCTATTTCTGTTGTATATTTTCCTCTGTGTAGTAATGTATGTATTCTTATATTAAATTAATTGAATGAAATTGTTAATTACGTCTGCAAATTTACTTTCCTGTTTATTGTAACTTCATTTCTCAATAGGTTCCATCACCTTGTATCTTGGAAACGAGGTGTTTTCGGTGAAATGTTTATCTTCACATATTATCTTATATTTCTGCAAGGAATATCATACTGGATTTTTTCGCAATATTAATGATACACCCTGTATATATAAAGGGTGGTTAAATTGTATGGGCCGATGTTGAATGTGAACCACACCTAAACGTCAAGTTTTTTACTGCATTTCATTTGACTTTTTTCAATTTCAGACTTACTCAATTTGAACCATGGAAAGATACACAATGGAGCAACGTGTTAAAGTTATTCAGGCTTATTATGAAAATGGGCGTTCAAATCAAAATGCATATCGTGCACTTCGTGATTTTTTTGGTCAATTTAATCGTCCAAATGTGCGTACAATCGGAAAAATCGTGAAAAAATTTGAGCAAACCGGGTCTGTAGGAGATTTGAAAAGACCAGTGCATGCTCGTACAGCTCGTACTGCAGAAAATATTGCTGCTGTTCGCGATAGTGTGGCTGAGGAGCCATCCACTTCAACTCGTCGTCGTGCCCAACAATTGCACCTCTCACGCTCGTCGTTGATGAACATTATGCATAAAGACTTGCATTTAAACGCTTACAAGGTGCAATTGACTCAAGAACTAAAGCCTCTTGACCATACAAAACGTCGTCAATGGTCAGAATGGTGGCAAGAAATGGCAACAGTGGATGATCAATTTTCGAGGAAAATCATCTTCAGTGATGAGGCACATTTTCACCTCAGTGGATTCGTCAATAAGCAGAATTGCCGCATTTGGGCGAATGCTAATCCAAGAGTGATTGTCGAAAAACCAATGCACCCACAAAGAGTGACTGTTTGGTGTGGTTTATGGGCTGGCGGCATCATCGGGCCGTATTTTTTCCAAAATGAGGCCGGTCAGGCAGTTACTGTGAATGGTGTTCGCTATCGTGAGATGATAACGAACTTTTTATGGCACGAATTGGAAGGTATGGATGTGGACGATATGTGGTTTCAACAGGACGGTGCCACTTGCCACACAGCTAACGAAACAATGGCTATTTTGCGCGACAAATTCAATGGCCGTGTTATCTCACGTGGTGGCGATGTCAATTGGCCGCCAAGATCATGTGATTTGACACCGTTGGACTTCTTTCTTTGGGGTTATTTGAAAGAAAAGGTGTACGTCGATAAGCCAGCAACAATTCAAGAGCTAAAGGATGAGATAATTCGGCACATTAACGGCATAGAACCCCAATTATGCCTCAGCGTCATCGAAAATTTGGACCATCGGATGGAGGTGTGCCGCCGAGGTCGCGGCGGCCATTTGGCCGATATTTTGTTCCATACATAATTGAACCATACCATATTATCATAATAAAAAGAAATGACAATAAATTCCTAAGTAATTTGTGTTTTATTCAAAATCAACATCGGCCCTTAAAATTTAACCACCCTTTATATATATATATATATATATATATATATATATATATATATATATATATATATATATATATATATATATATATATATATATATATATATATATATATATATATATATATATATATATATATATATATATATATTATATATATATCATTATATATATATTTTATTATATAATATATCGATAGTTATATATATATATATATATATATATATATATATATATATATATATATATATATATATATATATATATATATATATATATATATATATATATATATATATATATATATATATATATAAGGAGGAAAATTTCCTCCGGCCAGAATTCGAACCATTGAAAACTGCTTCTTCGTTAGATAATGCTCAGGAGATTTCCCCATTTATCCACCACGCTTCATCTAGTGAGATATGGCGGATCAGTTTTCAAGCTCACTTTCCTAAATTTACACTGAAATTTGTGGCCTAAACACACACACACACACACACACACACACACACACATATATATATATATATATATATATATATATATATATATATATATATATATATATATATATATATATATATATATATATATATATATATATATATATATATATATATATATATATATATGAAGAAAATACTACAAATATAAGAAACTAATTAATTCATATAAGATATATATGTGCTTTTACGAGAGCTCTGCTTATATACCTTAAGGTAGAAGAGAATCTCCGCACAATAATTCACTGTCGAGAGAGGTTTATTTTCTCATTTAATTAAAAAATTATCCTAAAGGCATTCATTGAATGTATAGAATATGATCTTAAATTTAATTTCAAGATAATAAACTGATGAGAAGAGAGGGAGAGAGAGAGAGAGAGAGAGAGAGAGGAGAGTAGTATAAAAACTTGTTTTGCCCTTAGCTTTCTTTACCTTTTGCGTCTAATATATATATATATATATATATATATATATATATATATATATATATATATATATATATATATATATATATATATATATATATATATATATATATATATATAATTAGCGTCCTACGGGAAATTTACTGCAATTTAGAATTAAATATTGCTTATTTTTGCACTAATTTCCACGCTCACACATCTGAAGTGATTTGAATTGAAGCAAAATTTGCTATACTTAAATATCCCATGACAATTTCTACTGATTATATATATATATATATATATATATATATATATATATATATATATATATATATATATATATATATATATATATATATATATATATATATATATATATATATATATATATATATATATATATATATATATATATATATATATATATATATATATATATATATATATATATATATATATATATAATATATATATATATATTAGTGATGGCATCCGCATCCGCACCAAAATCAACATCCGCATCCTCATTTTCTAAAATTCAACATCCGCATCCGCACTTTCGGAAATTCAACATCCGCATCCGCACTTTCAAAAATTCATCATCCGCATCCGCAAATTAGAAAAATATGACATCCGATCTATCACTAATATATATATATATATATATATATATATATATATATATATATATATATATATATATATATATATATATATATATATATATATATATATATATATATATATTATATATATATATGCGAATTGTAGATCAAGAGTGAGGGTGAAGAGAGAACTATCGGATTGGTTTAGCATAGGAGTGGTATTGAGACAGGGGTGTGTAATATCTCCATGTTATTTAATCTATTGATGAATGGTTTACTTAGAAAAATGGAGAGAGAAGGGAAGAGTATTACGTTGAGAAATATGGAGGGTGAATGTGAAGTGAATGTTTAATTTTTTGCAGATGATACAGCATGTGTTGATGGCAGAATCTGGAGAAAAGATGAGAATACTTGTGAGAGAGTTTGAAGGGAAATGTTCAAACACGAGATTGAAATTCAATCCAGCGAAGAATAAAGTTATGAGGATTGGAGGTGGGGATGAGGAAATGTGGAGGGAGGAATTAGTTTGTAGAAGTGTGAGAATGGAAACTTGAGGAAGTGAATGAATTCAAATATCTAGTAATGTTGGGTGGAAGGTAAGGGTGGGACGGAAAAAGAAATAAAGAACAGAGTGGTAGAAGGAATGAAAGTATGGAAGAAAGGAAAAATATTGAAAGAAATAAAGATAAGAATGTTTGAATGTATGTGTTCACCTTCTGTATTGTATGGGTGTGAAACATAGACGATAAGTGCTCGGTCGAGAAAAAGTTTCAATGTCTTTGAGATGAAAGATTTGAGAGCGATATATAAATTGAGAAGGATTGATAGAATTAGAAATGAAAGAATAAGGGAGGTGTGTAAATGGAAGAAGGGTGTAATTGATAGAGAGGAGGAGGATGTGCTAAAATGGTTTGGACATATGTGTAGAATGAATGAGGACAGAATGGTGGGCAAGGTTCTTAGATTCCATGTGGATAGGGATAGGGGAAGGCCGAAGTGGAGATGGATGGATGGAGTGAGAGAGATTTTGATGGAAGGAATTTGAGTTTAGAAGAGGGTAGTAGATTTGTAGAGACAGAGAGAGATTAAGGGCGGTGGTGAAAGGGGTTGGTTGAATATGTTTGTAGGGAATTGTGGCGGGCACCACCCCACGAAAGTGGGAAAGGTGATAATGAAATATATATATATATATATATATATATATATATATATATATATATATATATATATATATATATATATATATATATATATATATAATATATATATATATATATATATATATATATATATATATATTAGTGATGGCATACGCATTCGCATTCTGATCAAAATTAACATCCGCATCCGCATCCTCATTAAAATTAACATCCGCATCCGCATCAAAATTAACGTCCGCATCCGCACTTTCGAAAATTCAACATCCGCATCCGCACTTCTCCAAAATTCGATATCCGCATCCGCAAATTAGAAAAAATGACATCCGATCCATCACTTAATATATATATATATATATATATATATATATATATATATATATATATATATATATATATATATATATATATATATATATATATATATATATATATATATATATATATATATATATATTATATCACTACCCAATTTGGTTATACTGTCCCAGATTCTCTACGAGTGAAGATGTGCATAAAAACATGTAATCTGTTGTCGTATTATATCAAAGGTCAGTCTTTATTGCTATTCTTAAAAGGATGAATGAATGATGAAGTTTCACTAATTAAAACTGTTAGTTCTTATAGGGATGACACAGTGTTATTGTGGGCCAACACACATTATATAATATATATATATATATATATATATATATATATATATATATATATATATATATATATATATATATATATATATATATATATATAATATATATATATATATATATATAACTGCTTTGTTTTATCACTGTAAATTTCTTTTATACTTGCACAAGAGTCTCTGTCGTGGGTCCTGAGGATCCGGGACCCCCAGCCGCATAGGGTCTTATCTCCGCCACTGTGCATGTATATATGTGTGTTTGTATGGAAAGCAAGAAACGTCACTACAAATAAAATAATTTGTTTTAATTATTGTTTGCTTGCAAGAAGTTAAAAAAATGTTAGAATATTTTGTGTTATTGAATCATTTAATGACAATTGACATTATTATGTTTATAATTTTGTGAACAAATTTACTGAAAACATAAACAAAGAATAGTTGATTTAGAAATTTTCCTAAGTTTCAAAAATCCGTTCTTTCAGTCAAACCGAATTTTTGAAAGCTATTCTAAAGCCAGACTAAAGAATTTGTGGGCTCTAAAGAAGGTTCTTTGACTCAAAAATGGTAAAGACTTAAAGTCCATGTTCTATTAATAAATAGACCATTAAAAAATCTCACTTTGAAGGTTACTTAACACAAGAAATGAGATTAGCAAAAAAGCAGAAGACTCCGGTGCTTAGATGCTTTGACTCAAAAATGGTATAGACTTTAAAGTCCATGTCTATAATAAATAGACCTTAAAAAATTTCACTTTGAAAGTTGCTTAACACAAGAAATGAGATTAGCCAAAAAGCTGAAGAGACTGGTTACTTGAATTCTGAAAAGCAGTGAAAAAAAAAAAAAAATTTTTTGAATCAGTGAGTGATATTCATTCCAATCTGAGTTTTGATTTTGGGGAAGTAGGAAGAGTTCGCTCCTTTTCACTTATTCTTTTGAAGAATCACGATTC